>JAUPFM010000061.1:5000-187814 GCA_033026295.1 Channa striata
GGAGGTCCGCTATGGCCGACGGAGACGGCGTCCCCATGCAGCTGCTGATCAGGTGTGGTTTGGGGATCGACGGTGGGCAGGAGCCGGGAATGGCCTGTGCACCTCCGGTGCCACAGTCTGTGGTGCCGGTTTCTAACTTTTATCCTAACCGGCCTGTGCCTCCCTGGGGATTTCTGGCACCAGCTCGTTCTCAGGACCGCGACAGGGCTCGGAGCCCGCACGAGATCGAGGCGGCAGTGGTCCGCCAGCCTGATTCCCGCGCACTCGGAACCGTTATTATGGCACTCTGCAGCAGGGGCAATGATCCACGCCGACAGGATTCCTCGACGGCCAAAAGCCGGCAGACCCAACCTACAGATCCGCAGTTTGCTGCCCAGGTGCGTCTCCTGTATAAGATTATTAAAATGGTGCACCACCTGCAGAATGTGAGCCCTAAGCCAGATCACCCGGTCCACGGATGATTGCCCGAATGGTGGATGTTTTGGCCTCTGTTATTAAGCCAGCTGTTCCTACTATGAATACGGTCGATATGATAGTTGGCAATGCAAAAACTGGGGTTATAACACATTAATAATTCTGCAGGACCATTACAAAGCTGGGTTAGACACTTTATTGGCTGACTTACCTGAGTGTTTGGCCCTGATTGAGACACGCTTTTGAGGTGGCCACAAGGTGGGCTAGGCGAACCTCACTCGAGTAACGCAGGACGCCCTGGACCACGCGGAGGCTTTGGTGTTGTCTAGGTTAGAAACAGGTGTGGGAGGGGTTGATGGGGGTGACAACGGTTTACAAGCTGAGCAGCGGGTACGTGAAGCACGGCAGGCGGTGAACCGTGGAGCGGTTCTTCCTGAGTCCCAGGCACAATTCCTGGAGGAAATTGTGGAACTTTCTCGGAGCATGGATCTTCCACGATGCAGGAGGGGGCCCTACGCCACGGAAGCAGAGGGCAAAGTCTGCGGCACCTGTAACGACACAACAACCGTTGACGGACGTGCAGCCTGCTCCTTCTGAAAGCGGGGATTATCGGACTCGACTGGTGGACCCCACCTGTTCCAGTCATGTGTTCTGTTGCCACGATGACTGATCAACGCCACTGAGTCCGGCGGCTGGGGGAGATTGTTAAAGAGGATGAGGATTCCCACCCTCCAGCTTATGGTTCTCCCAAGATGCGGAGGACACAGGGACGCCTGCGTGTGCCACATCTGCAGGAGGGTGAGTGTGCTGCACGTTACCCTGGGGGAAGTAAGGAGACTCACCTGTTGGAGGGGGAAGAGTTATTGATTTAGACCAGACCCCGACACTGGTTCCTGAAGTGCAGGTTCATGCAGCTTTAATACATGCAACCCAGGGACAAAGGGGTGAGGGATTGCTTTCGGCTGAACTGTTGGAGGACCTGCAGGGTTCATTCTCCCTGGATCCTCTGGGTGACAGCACGTCTACTCCACGACCCATGACTTACAGGCCATTTAGACATATGAACTCTGACAGGAAATTGGTAGAGTGGACTCTCACTGTGAGGAAGAAATGGCTCATCATGGGGATTCCAATATAGCACGCCTCTTCCCCGAACACTCTATTGCAGACCTGCAAATAGACAGTTATCCGGGGCCAACTTCAGACATGCTGAAGCCATAATTACAAAAATGACGAGTCATGTGTCTGTGGAAAAGGTGGTTTTAGCCTTTGGTCTTAACAGCCGTGCACAAAAGGCAAAAGAGACGGCAGTTAAACAACTGCAGACTGCACTTAGGGCAGCGAAGAAATCCTTCCCGTATGCGCAACTGTGGATCCCTTTGGTGAACTACTCACCATCCCTGCCGCTGGAGGAACAGGATACTCTGCAACAGCTGAATGCGCATATCGCCCGCAACATGCCATTCATTGAGCCTCAGTGCCGACGAGTTCCACACGGAAGCGGATCACGCCCATTGACAACTGAAACAGCGCAGGCTATGTTTAACCATTGGGTTTCGTTTTTAAACTGCAATGCCCCGTAAGCCTCTTAGGGAGGGGCGGGAAGGTTTTCACTCTCGGTCCTCTAAGAATGTTATTAACTTGTCACAGAATTTTCATCCCACCCAGGCACAGCTGATCTCCTGAACAGAGGTTTGACCTTCATTCCTACGGTGAACCTTGGCAAGGATCAAAAGAACAATTTACATTTAGACATACAGAATTATCATAGGAGAATCAAATTGGCTGTATATTTTAACAGGGACGATGATGAGGTAGACACTACACTGACACCATTTATGCCTAAGTCTGTATGGACACCACCAGATGACAAATTGCCTAATGACATAAAAAAACTGGTGAGTAGGGATCGGGAAGATTTTAGAAAGGTATTTAAATTTTGTAGAGAAAAGCCAAATTTAACAGGGGAAGAAGTGGTAGCACTAAGGGAATTAACCAATAATAAACATATTGTTATAAACGGCTGACAAAGGGAGTGCGGTGGTCATTATGGGAAGGGATCAATATGTATTTGAGGTCCAGCGCCAATTAAGTGACAAGACTTACTACAAGCCGTTGTCAGCGCCGATTTATGTACAAACTATTCCTGTAGTACATTCCATCCTAGATACACTAAAGAACAAACATTTTATTACTGGGAAACAAAGGGAATATCTAAGGGGAGATAGAGATCCTAGGGAGCGGAGGTTTTACATTTTGCCAAAAATACACAAGGACCCTGCAAAATGGACTGTGCCACACTTGATACCGCCGGGAGGCCGATTGTGTCCGACTGTGGATCTGAAACCTATCAGACGGCTGAGTATATTGATTATTTTCTTTTTCCGTTATCCATTCTTCACCCTTCCTATGTCAAGGACACGTATCATTTCATTGATATTGTTAAAAGTTTAAAAATTCCCAAAAACTCATTTTTCTTTAGTTTAGATGTGACAGTTTATACACTAATATAGATATAAGGACGGGATTAGCGCCAGTAAAAAAGTGTTTGACAAGCATCCGACCCCCACAGACCGGATGAGGAGCTATTACAATTGCTTGAGATTAATCTCACCAGAAATGATTTTGTGTTTGATGGCAAGTTTTATTTGCAAATTAAAGGGACCGCAATGGGGAAACGTTTTGCCCCGCATATGCCAACATTTTTATGGCAAATTGGGAGGAGGAAGTTTTGAGTAAATGTTCTAAAAGACGTTGCATTATTTCAGATATTTAGATGATATCTGGGGTGTCTGTGTCATTCTGAGGGGAGTTTGAAGATTTTATGTTAGGCTTAAACAGTCATGATCCATCTATCACGTTAAAACACACAATAGACTACCAATCCATTGATTTTCTGGATACCACAGTTTATAAAGGCCCTCATTTGCGGGTAGTGGTAAGTTGGATGTGAAGGTTTTCTTCAAAGACACAGACACCCATGCCTTATTATTTCGAAGCAGCTTTCATCCTCAACACACGTTTCGAGGATTGATCAAGTCTCAGCTGCTGCGATTCCATAGAATTTGCACACAAACCACTAGTTTTTGGGAAGCGGTTAGACTCTTATTTGGAGCTTTGAGAAAAAGAGGGTATTCGAGGTCATTTTTGAGACGCTGTCTGACTAAATTTAAAGATGAAAAAATGAGGACTAACAAAAACATTATTCCTTTAATTACGAAGTACTCATCTATGAGTAAAATCCTGAACAGGAAACTAAAACTTAATTATGAAACCTTCATTGGGAAAAAGGGAATTTTGGCAAACTGTGAAGTCATCTCTGCATACACAAAAATAAGAATTTAAGGGATTATCTGGTTAGGGCAAGATTGGAACTGATACATCGCCTAATTTGGGACACAAATTAGATTCATTTTCTCCTCTGAAATATGTAAAAATAGATTAAGCAACACAATTTATAGGATAGATCAACAGTTTACGCTACAAACCCGGAATTGTGTGTACATTATTTTCTGTATTAAATGTGGGAAACAATATATTGGGGAAACCAAAAACACAATTAGAATGAGGATGTGGCAACACAGATTTAATATTAACCACAAGAGGGAGGCAAATAGTCCTTTAGTAGATCATTTTATTGTACATGGATACAAGCATTGAGAGTGGCAGGTCTACAGAGCTACTCATGTTGGACTGACAAACAAAGACAGAGTCATGAAAGACGGTGGATTCACAAACTACAAACGTTAGAACCAATTGGCTTGAATATTAGACACTAGATACTTTTGATTGGCAAACGAATTTTAATCTGATATGGGAGGGTTGAGTCTGAATAATGACACGGTTATGGTACGGGTTACTGAGTTAAAATACACACATACTCTATACATTCATATTCCTATCCCGGTGATTTTTTTATTATTATTAATTTTTTATTATTATTTTTTATTATTTTTTATTATTTTTTATTTTTTTTTTTTTATTTTTCTTATTATTATTATTTCTTTTGCCTAACCCTAACCCTAGCCTAACCCTAACCCTAACCCTAACCCTAACCCTAACCACTTCCCCATACACTGCCTAACCCTAACCCTAACCACAAATTGGTACTTACCTTAATTTTGGGTGGGCTTGTTATTTTGTGGAAGAAAACTCACATGAGAAACAATTGTAACTTTATGGTTACTACTATTATTATTCTTTATTTATTAATTATTATTTCTTATTGATTTTTTATTTCACACAGCTGGCAATGAAGAACCAAACCTGTTGGATTATGATGTTCACGTTGTTTATAGGACGGAGTACTGTTCCAGTGTAGGATCGTGTGTGGTTATGTTGATGTATTCCTGACAGGTCCTCACATCACTCTGCTGCTGCATTGATTGCTGCTGTGTCTGTGGAAGACAAATATGTTCAAACACTTTTAAGTTTAAAGTGGATAAGTGGTGATGGGTTGGTGGATTATTGAATACATACTTTATTTATTTATTTATTTATTTATTTATTTATTTAAGATACTGTGCATTTGTTCTCGTAGTTGCCTTGCTTGAAGGAAGACAGATAAATTTCATTTCTGTTATAATTAATGTGCAATGTCCGCAAATACGCCCGACTACTAAGGACGGAACACGAAGTGGCCGGACATGTATCGCGTGACACCGGGCGATGACGCCATTGTTGCCGGTAGTCCGACGGAGCTGCTCAGTTCTGCTCCGCTGAGAGAGAGACACATGCGCCGCACGCTTTTCAGTGACTTTAACACGTGCCTCGCCTGAAGAAGACCCTTGCGGTTGAAACGTCGCGATTTATGGGCACAAAGACTCTCTGTGTGAGACTTTTTTGTTTTCGGAGTGGTTTATGTTTATTTGTTTTATAGTTGGAAATTCGGTGGTTTTTCTTTTTTCACGAGTTGTCATTTTGTTTTCTATTGAAACCGACTGATTCTTTGTTCTTGTTGTTTTTGATAATAAAACACATTTTTTTGGACATTTAATCACAGTTTCACGGATTTTTTACTTACCTTTATACTTACCTCTTGACGGTATGAGCTACGGAGCTCAGCCACAGTGGACGGAGGTCCGCTATGGCCGACGGAGACGGCGCCCCATGCAGCTGCTGATCAGGTGTGGTTTGGGGATCGACGGTGGGCAGGAGCCCGGGAATGGCCTGTGCACCTCCGGTGCCACAGTCTGTGGTGCCGGTTTCTAACTTTATCCTAACCGCCTGTGCCTCCTGGGGATTTCTGGCACCAGCTCGTTCCTCAGGACCGCGACAGGGCTCGGGAGCCCGCACGAGATCGAGGCGGCAGTGGTCCGCCAGCCTGATTCCCGGCGCACTCGGAACCGTTATTATGGCACTCTGCAGCAGGGGGCAATGATCCACGCCGACAGGATTCCTCGACGGCCAAAAGCCGGCAGACCCAACCTACAGATCCGCAGTTTGCTGCCCAGGTGCGCCTCCTGTATAAGATTATTAAAATGGTGCACCACCTGCAGAATGTGAGCTCCTAAGCCAGATCACCCGGGTCCACGGATGATTGCCCAATGGTGGATGTTTTGGCCTCTGTTATTAAGCCAGCTGTTCCTACTATGAATACGGTCGATATGATAGTTGGCAATGCAAAAACTGGGGTTATAAACATTAATAATTCTGCAGGACCATTACAAAGCTGGGTTAGACACTTTATTGGCTGACTTACCTGAGTGTTTGGCCCTGATTGAGACACGCTTTTGAGGTGGCACAAGGTGGGCTAGGCGAACCTCACTCGAGTAACGAGACGCCCTGACCACGCGGAGGCTTTGGTGTTGTCTAGGTTAGAAACAGGTGTGGGAGGGGTTGATGGGGGTGACAACGGTTTACAAGCTGAGCAGCGGGTACGTGAAGCACGGCAGGCGGTGAACCGTGGAGCGGTTCTTCCTGAGTCCCAGGCACAATTCCTGGAGGAAATTGTGGAACTTTCCTCGAGCATGGATCTTCCACGATGCAGGAGGGGGCCTTACGCCACGGAAGCAGAGGGCAAAGTCTGCGGCACCTGTAACGACACAACAACCGTTGACGGACGTGCAGCCTGCTCCTTCTGAAAGCGGGGGATTATCGGACTCGACTGGTGGACCCCCACCTGTTCCAGTCATGTGTTCTGTTGCCACGATGACTGATCAACGCCACTGAGTCCGGGCGGCTGGGGGAGATTGTTAAAGAGGATGAGGATTCCCACCCTCCAGCTTATGGTTCTCCCAAGATGCGGAGGACACAGGGACGCCTGCGTGTGCCACATCTGCAGGAGGGTGAGTGTGCTGCACGTTACCCTGGGGGAAGTAAGGGAGACTCACCTGTTGGAGGGGGAAGAGTTATTGATTTAGACCAGACCCGACACTGGTTCCTGAAGTGCAGGTTCATGCAGCTTTAATACATGCAACCCAGGGACAAAGGGGTGAGGGATTGCTTTCGGCTGAACTGTTGGAGGACCTGCAGGGTTCATTCTCCTGGATCCTCTGGGTGACAGCACGTCTACTCCACGACCCATGACTTACAGGCCATTTAGACATATGAACTCTGACAGGAAATTGGTAGAGTGGACTCTCACTGTGAGGAAGAAATGGCTCATCATGGGGATTCCAATATAGCACGTCTTCCTAACACTCTATTGCAGACCTGCAAATAGACAGTTATCCGGGGCCAACTTCAGACATGCTGAAGCCATAATTACAAAAATGACGAGTCATGTGTCTGTGGAAAAGGTGGTTTTAGCCTTTGGTCTTAACAGCCGTGCACAAAAGGCAAAAGAGACGGCAGTTAAACAACTGCAGACTGCACTTAGGGCAGCGAAGAAATCCTTCCCGATGCGCAACTGTGGATCCCTTTGGTGAACTACTCACCATCCCTGCCGCTGGAGGAACAGGATACTCTGCAACAGCTGAATGCGCATATCGCCCGCAACATGCCATTCATTGAGCCCTCAGTGCCGACGAGTTCCACACGGAAGCGGATCACGCCCATTGGACAACTGAAACAGCGCAGGCTATGTTTAACCATTGGGTTTCGTTTTTAAACTGCAATGCCCCGTAAGCCTCTTAGGGAGGGGCGGGAAGGTTTTCACTCTCGGTCCTCTAAGAATGTTATTAACTTGTCACAGAATTTTCATCCCACCCAGGCACAGCTGGATCTCCTGAACAGAGGTTTGACCTTCATTCCTACGGTGAACCTTGGCAAGGATCAAAAGAACAATTTACATTTAGACATACAGAATTATCATAGGAGAATCAAATTGGCTGTATATTTTAACAGGGACGATGATGAGGTAGACACTACACTGACACCATTTATGCCTAAGTCTGTATGGACACCACCAGATGACAAATTGCCTAATGACATAAAAAAAAACTGGTGAGTAGGGATCGGGAAGATTTTAGAAAGGTATTTAAATTTTTGTAGAGAAAAGCCAAATTTAACAGGGAAGAAGTGGTAGCACTAAGGGAATTAACCAATAATAAACATATTGTTATAAAACCGCTGACAAAGGGAGTGCGGTGGTCATTATGGGAAGGGATCAATATGTATTTGAGGTCCAGCGCCAATTAAGTGACAAGACTTACTACAAGCCGTTGTCAGCGCCGATTTATGTACAAACTATTCCTGTAGTACATTCCATCCTAGATACACTAAAGAACAAACATTTTATTACTGGGAAACAAAGGAATATCTAAGGGAGATAGAGATCCTAGGGGAGCGGAGGTTTTACATTTTGCCAAAAATACACAAGGACCCTGCAAAATGGACTGTGCCACACTTGATACCGCCTGGGAGGCCGATTGTGTCCGACTGTGGATCTGAAACCTATCAGACGGCTGAGTATATTGATTATTTTCTTTTCCGTTATCCATTCTTCACCCTTCCTATGTCAAGGACACGTATCATTTCATTGATATTGTTAAAAGTTTAAAAATTCCCAAAAACTCATTTTTCTTTAGTTTAGATGTGGACAGTTTATACACTAATATAGATATAAGGACGGGATTAGCGTCAGTAAAAAAGTAGTTTGACAAGCATCCGACCCCCACAGACCGGATGAGGAGCTATTACAATTGCTTGAGATTAATCTCACCAGAAATGATTTTGTGTTTGATGGCAAGTTTTATTTGCAAATTAAAGGGACCGCAATGGGGAAACGCTTTTGCCCGGCATATGCCAACATTTTTATGGCAAATTGGGAGGAGGAAGTTTTGAGTAAATGTTCTAAAAGACTGTTGCATTATTTCAGATATTTAGATGATATCTGGGGTGTCTGGTGTCATTCTGAGGGGGAGTTTGAAGATTTTATGTTAGGCTTAAACAGTCATGATCCATCTATCACGTTAAAACACACAATAGACTACCAATCCATTGATTTTCTGGATACCACAGTTTATAAAGGCCCTCATTTGCGGGTAGTGGTAAGTTGATGTGAAGGTTTTCTTCAAAGACACAGACACCCATGCCTTATTATTTCAAGCAGCTTTCATCCTCAACACACGTTTCGAGGATTGATCAAGTCTCAGCTGCTGCGATTCCATAGAATTTGCACACAAACCACTAGTTTTTGGGAAGCGCGGTTAGACTCTTATTTGGAGCTTTGAGAAAAAAAGAGGGTATTCGAGGTCATTTTTGAGACGCTGTCTGACTAAATTTAAAGATGAAAAAATGAGGACTAACAAAAACATTATTCCTTTAATTACGAAGTACTCATCTATGAGTAAAATCCTGAACAGGAAACTAAAACTTAATTATGAAACCTTCATTGGGAAAAAGGGAATTTTGGCAAACTGTGAAGTCATCTCTGCATACACAAAAAATAAGAATTTAAGGGATTATCTGGTTAGGGCAAGATTGGAACCGATACATCGGCCTAATTTGGGACACAAATTAGATTCATTTTCTCCTCTGAAATATGTAAAAATAGATTAAGCAACACAATTTATAGGATAGATCAACAGTTTACGCCACAAACCCGAATTGTGTGTACATTATTTTCTGTATTAAATGTGGGAAACAATATATTGGGGAAACCAAAAACACAATTAGAATGAGGATGTGGCAACACAGATTTAATATTAACCACAAGAGGGAGGCAAATAGTCCTTTAGTAGATCATTTTATTGTACATGGGATACAAGCATTGAGAGTGGCAGGTCTACAGAGCTACTCATGTTGGACTGACAAACAAAGACAGAGTCATGAAAGACGGTGGATTCACAAACTACAAACGTTAGAACCAATTGGCTTGAATATTAGACACTAGATACTTTTGATTGGCAAACGAATTTTAATCTGATATGGGAGGGTTGAGTCTGAATAATGACACGGTTATGGTACGGGTTACTGGAGTTAAAATACACACATACTCTATACATTCATATTCCTATCCCGGTGATTTTTTTATTATTATTAATTTTTTATTATTATTTTTTATTATTTTTTTATTATTTTTTATTTTTTTATTTTTTTATTTTTCTTATTATTATTATTTCTTTTGCCTAACCCTAACCCTAGCCTAACCCTAACCCTAACCCTAACCCTAACCCTAACCACTTCCCATACACTGCCTAACCCTAACCCTAACCACAAATTGGTACTTACCTTAATTTTGGGTGGGCTTGGTTATTTTGTGGAAGAAAACTCACATGAGAAACAATTGTAACTTTATGGTTACTACTATTATTATTCTTTATTTATTAATTATTATTTCTTATTGATTTTTTATTTCACACAGCTGGCAATGAAGAACCAAACCTGTTGGATTATGATGTTCACGTTGTTTATAGGACGGAGTACTGTTCCAGTGTAGGATCGTGTGTGGTTATGTTGATGTATTCCTGGACAGGTCCTCACATCACTCTGCTGCTGCATTGATTGCTGCTGTGTCTGTGGAAGACAAATATGTTCAAACACTTTTAAGTTTAAAGTGGATAAGTGGTGATGGGTTGGTGGATTATTGAATACATACTTTATTTATTTATTTATTTATTTATTTATTTATTTAAGATACTGTGCATTTGTTCTCGGTAGTTGCCTTGCTTGAAGGAAGACAGATAAATTTCATTTCTGTTATAATTAATGTGCAATGTCCGCAAATACGCCCGACTACTAAGGACGGAACACGAAGTGGCCGGACATGTATCGCGTGACACCGGCGATGACGCCATTGTTGCCGGTAGTCCGACGGGAGCTGCTCAGTTCTGTCCGCTGAGAGAGACACATGCGCCGCACGCTTTTCAGTGACTTTAACACGTGCCTCGCCTGAAGAAGACCCTTGCGGTTGAAACGTCGCGATTTATGGGCACAAAGACTCTCTCTGTGTGAGACTTTTTTGTTTTCGGAGTGGTTTATGTTTATTTGTTTTATAGTTGGAAATTCGGTGGTTTTTCTTTTTTCACGAGTTGTCATTTTGTTTTCTATTGAAACCGACTGATTCTTTGTTCTTGTTGTTTTTGATAATAAAACACATTTTTTTGGACATTTAATCACAGTTTCACGGATTTTTACTTACCTTTATACTTACCTCTTGACGGTATGAGCTACGGAGCTCAGCCACAGTGGACGGAGGTCCGCTATGGCCGACGGAGACGGCGCCCCATGCAGCTGCTGATCAGGTGTGGTTTGGGATCGACGGTGGGCAGGAGCCGGGAATGGCCTGTGCACCTCCGTGCCACAGTCTGTGGTGCCGGTTTCTAACTTTTATCCTAACCGCCTGTGCCTCCCTGGGGATTTCTGGCACCAGCTCGTTCCTCAGGACCGCGACAGGGCTCGGGAGCCCGCACGAGATCGAGGCGGCAGTGGTCCGCCAGCCTGATTCCCGGCGCACTCGGAACCGCTATTATGGCACTCTGCAGCAGGGGGCAATGATCCACGCCGACAGGATTCCTCGACGGCCAAAAGCCGGCAGACCCAACCTACAGATCCGCAGTTTGCTGCCCAGGTGCGTCTCCTGTATAAGATTATTAAAATGGTGCACCACCTGCAGAATGTGAGCCCTAAGCCAGATCACCCGGGTCCACGGATGATTGCCCGAATGGTGGATGTTTTGGCCTCTGTTATTAAGCCAGCTGTTCCTACTATGAATACGGTCGATATGATAGTTGGCAATGCAAAAACTGGGGTTATAACACATTAATAATTCTGCAGGACCATTACAAAGCTGGGTTAGACACTTTATTGGCTGACTTACCTGAGTGTTTGGCCCTGATTGAGACACGCTTTTTGAGGTGGCCACAAGGTGGGCTAGGCGTAACCTCACTCGAGTAACGCAGGACGCCCTGGACCACGCGGAGGCTTTGGTGTTGTCTAGGTTAGAAACAGGTGTGGGAGGGGTTGATGGGGGTGACAACGGTTTACAAGCTGAGCAGCGGTACGTGAAGCACGGCAGGCGGTGAACCGTGGAGCGGTTCTTCCTGAGTCCCAGGCACAATTCCTGGAGGAAATTGTGGAACTTTCCTCGAGCATGGATCTTCCACGATGCAGGAGGGGGCTCCACGCCACGGAAGCAGAGGGCAAAGTCTGCGGCACCTGTAACGACACAACAACCGTTGACGGACGTGCAGCCTGCTCCTTCTGAAAGCGGGGATTATCGGACTCGACTGGTGGACCCCACCTGTTCCAGTCATGTGTTCTGTTGCCACGATGACTGATCAACGCCACTGAGTCCGGGCGGCTGGGGGAGATTGTTAAAGAGGATGAGGATTCCCACCCTCCAGCTTATGGTTCTCCCAAGATGCGGAGGACACAGGGACGCCTGCGTGTGCCACATCTGCAGGAGGGTGAGTGTGCTGCACGTTACCCTGGGGGAAGTAAGGAGACTCACCTGTTGGAGGGGAAGAGTTATTGGATTTAGACCAGACCCCGACACTGGTTCCTGAAGTGCAGGTTCATGCAGCTTTAATACATGCAACCCAGGGACAAAGGGGTGAGGGATTGCTTTTCGGCTGAACTGTTGGAGGACCTGCAGGGTTCATTCTCCTGGATCCTCTGGGTGACAGCACGTCTACTCCACGACCCATGACTTACAGGCCATTTAGACATATGAACTCTGACAGGAAATTGGTAGAGTGGACTCTCACTGTGAGGAAGAAATGGCTCATCATGGGGATTCCAATATAGCACGTCTTCCCGAACACTCTATTGCAGACCTGCAAATAGACAGTTATCCGGGGCCAACTTCAGACATGCTGAAGCCATAATTACAAAAATGACGAGTCATGTGTCTGTGGAAAAGGTGGTTTTAGCCTTTGGTCTTAACAGCCGTGCACAAAAGGCAAAAGAGACGGCAGTTAAACAACTGCAGACTGCACTTAGGGCAGCGAAGAAATCCTTCCCGTATGCAAGCAACTGTGGATCCCTTTGGTGAACTACTCACCATCCCTGCCGCTGGAGGAACAGGATACTCTGCAACAGCTGAATGCGCATATCGCCCGCAACATGCCATTCATTGAGCCCCTCAGTGCCGACGAGTTCCACACGGAAGCGGATCACGCCCATTGGACAACTGAAACAGCGCAGGCTATGTTTAACCATTGTTTCGTTTTTAAACTGCAATGCCCCGTAAGCCTCTTAGGGAGGGGCGGGAAGGTTTTCACTCTCGGTCCTCTAAGAATGTTATTAACTTGTCACAGAATTTTCATCCCACCCAGGCACAGCTGGATCTCCTGAACAGAGGTTTGACCTTCATTCCTACGGTGAACCTTGGCAAGGATCAAAAGAACAATTTACATTTAGACATACAGAATTATCATAGGAGAATCAAATTGGCTGTATATTTTAACAGGGACGATGATGAGGTAGACACTACACTGACACCATTTATGCCTAAGTCTGTATGGACACCACCAGATGACAAATTGCCTAATGACATAAAAACTGGTGAGTAGGGATCGAAGATTTTAGAAAGGTATTTAAATTTTGTAGAGAAAAGCCAAATTTAACAGGGGAAGAAGTGGTAGCACTAAGGGAATTAACCAATAATAAACATATTGTTATAAAACCGCTGACAAAGGGAGTGCGGTGGTCATTATGGGAAGGGATCAATATGTATTTGAGGTCCAGCGCCAATTAAGTGACAAGACTTACTACAAGCCGTTGTCAGCGCCGATTTATGTACAAACTATTCCTGTAGTACATTCCATCCTAGATACACTAAAGAACAAACATTTTATTACTGGGAAACAAAGGAATATCTAAGGGGAGATAGAGATCCTAGGGAGCGGAGGTTTTACATTTTGCCAAAAATACACAAGGACCCTGCAAAATGGACTGTGCCACACTTGATACCGCTGGGAGGCCGATTGTGTCCGACTGTGGATCTGAAACCTATCAGACGGCTGAGTATATTGATTATTTTCTTTTTCCGTTATCCATTCTTCACCCTTCCTATGTCAAGGACACGTATCATTTCATTGATATTGTTAAAAGTTTAAAATTCCCAAAAACTCATTTTTCTTTAGTTTAGATGTGGACAGTTTATACACTAATATAGATATAAGGACGGATTAGCGCCAGTAAAAAAGTGTTTGACAAGCATCCGACCCCACAGACCGGATGAGGAGCTATTACAATTGCTTGAGATTAATCTCACCAGAAATGATTTTGTGTTTGATGGCAAGTTTTATTTGCAAATTAAAGGGACCGCAATGGGAAACGTTTTGCCCGGCATATGCCAACATTTTTATGGCAAATTGGGAGGAGGAAGTTTTGAGTAAATGTTCTAAAAGACCGTTGCATTATTTCAGATATTTAGATGATATCTGGGGTGTCTGGTGTCATTCTGAGGGGGAGTTTGAAGATTTTATGTTAGGCTTAAACAGTCATGATCCATCTATCACGTTAAAAACACACAATAGACTACCAATCCATTGATTTTCTGGATACCACAGTTTATAAAGGCCCCTCATTTGCGGGTAGTGGTAAGTTGGATGTGAAGGTTTTCTTCAAAGACACAGACACCCATGCCTTATTATTTCAAGCAGCTTTCATCCTCAACACACGTTTCGAGGATTGATCAAGTCTCAGCTGCTGCGATTCCATAGAATTTGCACACAAACCACTAGTTTTTGGGAAGCGGTTAGACTCTTATTTGGAGCTTTGAGAAAAAGAGGGTATTCGAGGTCATTTTTGAGACGCTGTCTGACTAAATTTAAAGATGAAAAAATGAGGACTAACAAAAACATTATTCCTTTAATTACGAAGTACTCATCTATGAGTAAAATCCTGAACAGGAAACTAAAACTTAATTATGAAACCTTCATTGGGAAAAAGGGAATTTTGGCAAACTGTGAAGTCATCTCTGCATACACAAAAATAAGAATTTAAGGGATTATCTGGTTAGGGCAAGATTGGAACCGATACATCGGCCTAATTTGGGACACAAATTAGATTCATTTTCTCCTCTGAAATATGTAAAAATAGATTAAGCAACACAATTTATAGGATAGATCAACAGTTTACGCCACAAACCCGGAATTGTGTGTACATTATTTTCTGTATTAAATGTGGGAAACAATATATTGGGGAAACCAAAAACACAATTAGAATGAGGATGTGGCAACACAGATTTAATATTAACCACAAGAGGGAGGCAAATAGTCCTTTAGTAGATCATTTTATTGTACATGGGATACAAGCATTGAGAGTGGCAGGTCTACAGAGCTACTCATGTTGGACTGACAAACAAAGACAGAGTCATGAAAGACGGTGGATTCACAAACTACAAACGTTAGAACCAATTGGCTTGAATATTAGACACTAGATACTTTTGATTGGCAACTAATTTTAATCTGATATGGGAGGGTTGAGTCTGAATAATGACACGGTTATGGTACGGGTTACTGGAGTTAAAATACACACATACTCTATACATTCATATTCCTATCCCGGTGATTTTTTTATTATTATTAATTTTTTATTATTATTTTTATTATTTTTTATTATTTTTTATTTTTTTATTTTTTTATTTTTCTTATTATTATTATTTCTTTGCCTAACCCTAACCCTAGCCTAACCCTAACCCTAACCCTAACCCTAACCCTAACCACTTCCCCATACACTGCCTAACCCTAACCCTAACCACAAATTGGTACTTACCTTAATTTTGGGTGGGCTTGATTATTTTGTGGAAGAAAACTCACATGAGAAACAATTGTAACTTTATGGTTACTACTATTATTATTCTTTATTTATTAATTATTATTTCTTATTGATTTTTATTTCACACAGCTGGCAATGAAGAACCAAACCTGTTGGATTATGATGTTCACGTTGTTTATAGGACGGAGTACTGTTCCAGTGTAGGATCGTGTGTGGTTATGTTGATGTATTCCTGGACAGGTCCTCACATCACTCTGCTGCTGCATTGATTGCTGCTGTGTCTGTGGAAGACAAATATGTTCAAACACTTTTAAGTTTAAAGTGGATAAGTGGTGATGGGTTGGTGGATTATTGAATACATACTTTATTTATTTATTTATTTATTTATTTATTTATTTAAGATACTGTGCATTTGTTCTCGTAGTTGCCTTGCTTGAAGGAAGACAGATAAATTTCATTTCTGTTATAATTAATGTGCAATGTCCGCAAATACGCCGGACTACTAAGGACGGAACACGAAGTGGCCGGACATGTATCGCGTGACACCGGGCGATGACGCCATTGTTGCCGGTAGTCCGGACGGGAGCTGCTCAGTTCTGCTCCGGCTGAGAGAGAGACACATGCGCGCACGCTTTTCAGTGACTTTAACACGGTGCCCTCGCCTGAAGAAGACCCTTGCGGTTGAAACGTCGCGATTTATGGGCACAAAGACTCTCTCTGTGTGAGACTTTTTTTGTTTTCGGAGTGGTTTATGTTTATTTGTTTTATAGTTGGAAATTCGGTGGTTTTTCTTTTTCACGAGTTGTCATTTTGTTTTCTATTGAAACCGACTGATTCTTTGTTCTTGTTGTTTTTGATAATAAAACACATTTTTTTTGGACATTTAATCACAGTTTCACGGATTTTTTACTTACCTTTATACTTACCTCTTGACGGTATGAGCTACGGAGCTCAGCCACAGTGGACGGAGGTCCGCTATGGCCGACGGAGACGGGCGCCCCCATGCAGCTGCTGATCAGGTGTGGTTTGGGGATCGACGGTGGGCAGGAGCCCGGGAATGGCCTGTGCACCTCCGTGCCACAGTCTGTGGTGCCGGTTTCTAACTTTATCCTAACCGCCTGTGCCTCCCTGGGGATTTCTGGCACCAGCTCGTTCCTCAGGACCGCGACAGGGCTCGGGAGCCCCGCGAGATCGTAGGCGGCAGTGGTCCGCCAGCCTGATTCCCGGCGCACTCGGAACCGTTATTATGGCACTCTGCAGCAGGGGCAATGATCCACGCCGACAGGATTCCTCGACGGCCAAAAGCCGGCAGACCCAACCTACAGATCCGCAGTTTGCTGCCCAGGTGCGTCTCCTGTATAAGATTATTAAAATGGTGCACCACCTGCAGAATGTGAGCCCTAAGCCAGATCACCCGGTCCACGGATGATTGCCCGAATGGTGGATGTTTTGGCCTCTGTTATTAAGCCAGCTGTTCCTACTATGAATACGGTCGATATGATAGTTGGCAATGCAAAAACTGGGGTTATAACACATTAATAATTCTGCAGGACCATTACAAAGCTGGGTTAGACACTTTATTGGCTGACTTACCTGAGTGTTTGGCCCCTGATTGGAGACACGCTTTTGAGGTGGCCACAAGGTGGGCTAGGCGTAACCTCACTCGAGTAACGCAGGACGCCCTGGACCACGCGGAGGCTTTGGTGTTGTCTAGGTTAGAAACAGGTGTGGGAGGGGTTGATGGGGGTGACAACGGTTTACAAGCTGAGCAGCGGTACGTGAAGCACGGCAGGCGGTGAACCGTGGAGCGGTTCTTCCTGAGTCCCAGGCACAATTCCTGGAGGAAATTGTGGAACTTTCCTCGGAGCATGGATCTTCCACGATGCAGGAGGGGCTCCTACGCCACGGAAGCAGAGGGCAAAGTCTGCGGCACCTGTAACGACACAACAACCGTTGACGGACGTGCAGCCTGCTCCTTCTGAAAGCGGGGATTATCGGACTCGACTGGTGGACCCCACCTGTTCCAGTCATGTGTTCTGTTGCCACGATGACTGATCAACGCCACTGAGTCCGGGCGGCTGGGGAGATTGTTAAAGAGGATGAGGATTCCCACCCTCCAGCTTATGGTTCTCCCAAGATGCGGAGGACACAGGGACGCCTGCGTGTGCCACATCTGCAGGAGGGTGAGTGTGCTGCACGTTACCCTGGGGGAAGTAAGGGAGACTCACCTGTTGGAGGGGGAAGAGTTATTGGATTTAGACCAGACCCGACACTGGTTCCTGAAGTGCAGGTTCATGCAGCTTTAATACATGCAACCCAGGGACAAAGGGGTGAGGGATTGCTTTCGGCTGAACTGTTGGAGGACCTGCAGGGTTCATTCTCCTGGATCCTCTGGGTGACAGCACGTCTACTCCACGACCCATGACTTACAGGCCATTTAGACATATGAACTCTGACAGGAAATTGGTAGAGTGGACTCTCACTGTGAGGAAGAAATGGCTCATCATGGGGATTCCAATATAGCACGTCTTCCCGAACACTCTATTGCAGACCTGCAAATAGACAGTTATCCGGGGCCAACTTCAGACATGCTGAAGCCATAATTACAAAAATGACGAGTCATGTGTCTGTGGAAAAGGTGGTTTTAGCCTTTGGTCTTAACAGCCGTGCACAAAAGGCAAAAGAGACGGCAGTTAAACAACTGCAGACTGCACTTAGGGCAGCGAAGAAATCCTTCCCGTATGCGCAACTGTGGATCCCTTTGGTGAACTACTCACCATCCCTGCCGCTGGAGGAACAGGATACTCTGCAACAGCTGAATGCGCATATCGCCCGCAACATGCCATTCATTGAGCCCCTCAGTGCCGATTTGCAGTTCCACACGGAAGCGGATCACGCCCATTGACAACTGAAACAGCGCAGGCTATGTTTAACCATTGGTTTCGTTTTTAAACTGCAATGCCCCGTAAGCCTCTTAGGGAGGGGGGGAAGGTTTTCACTCTCGGTCCTCTAAGAATGTTATTAACTTGTCACAGAATTTTCATCCCACCCAGGCACAGCTGGATCTCCTGAACAGAGGTTTGACCTTCATTCCTACGGTGAACCTTGGCAAGGATCAAAAGAACAATTTACATTTAGACATACAGAATTATCATAGGAGAATCAAATTGGCTGTATATTTTAACAGGGACGATGATGAGGTAGACACTACACTGACACCATTTATGCCTAAGTCTGTATGGACACCACCAGATGACAAATTGCCTAATGACATAAAAAAACTGGTGAGTAGGGATCGGGAAGATTTTAGAAAGGTATTTAAATTTTGTAGAGAAAAGCCAAATTTAACAGGGGAAGAAGTGGTAGCACTAAGGGAATTAACCAATAATAAACATATTGTTATAAAACCGGCTGACAAAGGAGTGCGGTGGTCATTATGGGAAGGGATCAATATGTATTTGAGGTCCAGCGCCAATTAAGTGACAAGACTTACTACAAGCCGTTGTCAGCGCCGATTTATGTACAAACTATTCCTGTAGTACATTCCATCCTAGATACACTAAAGAACAAACATTTTATTACTGGGAAACAAAGGGAATATCTAAGGGGAGATAGAGATCCTAGGGAGCGGAGGTTTTACATTTTGCCAAAAATACACAAGGACCCTGCAAAATGGACTGTGCCACACTTGATACCGCCGGGAGGCCGATTGTGTCCGACTGTGGATCTGAAACCTATCAGACGGCTGAGTATATTGATTATTTTCTTTTTCCGTTATCCATTCTTCACCCTTCCTATGTCAAGGACACGTATCATTTCATTGATATTGTTAAAAGTTTAAAATTCCCAAAAACTCATTTTTCTTTAGTTTAGATGTGGACAGTTTATACACTAATATAGATATAAGGACGGGATTAGCGTCAGTAAAAAAGTGTTTGACAAGCATCCGACCCCCACAGACCGGATGAGGAGCTATTACAATTGCTTGAGATTAATCTCACCAGAAATGATTTTGTGTTTGATGGCAAGTTTTATTTGCAAATTAAAGGGACCGCAATGGGGAAACGTTTTGCCCGGCATATGCCAACATTTTTATGGCAAATTGGGAGGAGGAAGTTTTGAGTAAATGTTCTAAAAGACCGTTGCATTATTTCAGATATTTAGATGATATCTGGGGTGTCTGGTGTCATTCTGAGGGGAGTTTGAAGATTTTATGTTAGGCTTAAACAGTCATGATCCATCTATCACGTTAAAACACACAATAGACTACCAATCCATTGATTTTCTGGATACCACAGTTTATAAAGGCCCCTCATTTGCGGGTAGTGGTAAGTTGGATGTGAAGGTTTTCTTCAAAGACACAGACACCCATGCCTTATTATTTGAAGCAGCTTTCATCCTCAACACACGTTTCGAGGATTGATCAAGTCTCAGCTGCTGCGATTCCATAGAATTTGCACACAAACCACTAGTTTTTGGGAAGCGGTTAGACTCTTATTTGGAGCTTTGAGAAAAAGAGGGTATTCGAGGTCATTTTGAGACGCTGTCTGACTAAATTTAAAGATGAAAAAATGAGGACTAACAAAACATTATTCCTTTAATTACGAAGTACTCATCTATGAGTAAAATCCTGAACAGGAAACTAAAACTTAATTATGAAACCTTCATTGGGAAAAAGGGAATTTTGGCAAACTGTGAAGTCATCTCTGCATACACAAAAATAAGAATTTAAGGGATTATCTGGTTAGGGCAAGATTGGAACCGATACATCGGCCTAATTTGGGACACAAATTAGATTCATTTTCTCCTCTGAAATATGTAAAAATAGATTAAGCAACACAATTTATAGGATAGATCAACAGTTTACGCCTTACAAACCCGGAATTGTGTGTACATTATTTTCTGTATTAAATGTGGGAAACAATATATTGGGGAAACCAAAAACACAATTAGAATGAGGATGTGGCAACACAGATTTAATATTAACCACAAGAGGGAGGCAAATAGTCCTTTAGTAGATCATTTTATTGTACATGGGATACAAGCATTGAGAGTGGCAGGTCTACAGAGCTACTCATGTTGGACTGACAAACAAAGACAGAGTCATGAAAGACGGTGGATTCACAAACTACAAACGTTAGAACCAATTGGCTTGAATATTAGACACTAGATACTTTTGATTGGCAAACGAATTTTAATCTGATATGGGAGGGTTGAGTCTGAATAATGACACGGTTATGGTACGGGTTACTGGAGTTAAAATACACACATACTCTATACATTCATATTCCTATCCCGGTGATTTTTTTATTATTATTAATTTTTATTATTATTTTTTATTATTTTTTATTATTTTTTATTTTTTTATTTTTTTATTTTTCTTATTATTATTATTTCTTTTGCCTAACCCTAACCCTAGCCTAACCCTAACCCTAACCCTAACCCTAACCCTAACCACTTCCCCATACACTGCCTAACCCTAACCCTAACCACAAATTGGTACTTACCTTAATTTTGGGTGGGCTTGATTATTTTGTGGAAGAAAAACTCACATGAGAAACAATTGTAACTTTATGGTTACTACTATTATTATTCTTTATTTATTAATTATTATTTCTTATTGATTTTTTATTTCACACAGCTGGCAATGAAGAACCAAACCTGTTGGATTATGATGTTCACGTTGTTTATAGGACGGAGTACTGTTCCAGTGTAGGATCGTGTGTGGTTATGTTGATGTATTCCTGGACAGGTCCTCACATCACTCTGCTGCTGCATTGATTGCTGCTGTGTCTGTGGAAGACAAATATGTTCAAACACTTTTAAGTTTAAAGTGGATAAGTGGTGATGGGTTGGTGGATTATTGAATACATACTTTATTTATTTATTTATTTATTTATTTATTTATTTAAGATACTGTGCATTTGTTCTCGGTAGTTGCCTTGCTTGAAGGAAGACAGATAAATTTCATTTCTGTTATAATTAATGTGCAATGTCCGCAAATACGCCGGACTACTAAGGACGGAACGAGAAGTGGCGGACATGTATCGCGGTGACACCGCGATGACGTCATTGTTGCCGGTAGTCCGACGGAGCTGCTCAGTTCTGCTCCGGCTGAGAGAGAGACACATGCGCGCACGCTTTTCAGTGACTTTAACACGGTGCCCTCGCCTGAAGAAGACCCTTGCGGTTGAAACGTCGCGATTTATGGGCACAAAGACTCTCTGTGTGAGACTTTTTTGTTTTCGGAGTGGTTTATGTTTATTTGTTTTATAGTTGGAAATTCGGTGGTTTTTCTTTTTTCACGAGTTGTCATTTTGTTTTCTATTGAAACCGACTGATTCTTTGTTCTTGTTGTTTTTGATAATAAAACACATTTTTTTGGACATTTAATCACAGTTTCACGGATTTTTTACTTACCTTTATACTTACCTCTTGACGGTATGAGCTACGGAGCTCAGCCACAGTGGACGGAGGTCCGCTATGGCCGACGGAGACGGCGTCCCCATGCAGCTGCTGATCAGGTGTGGTTTGGGGATCGACGGTGGGCAGGAGCCCGGGAATGGCCTGTGCACCTCCGGTGCCACAGTCTGTGGTGCCGGTTTCTAACTTTTATCCTAACCGGCCTGTGCCTCCCTGGGGATTTCTGGCACCAGCTCGTTCCTCAGGACCGCGACAGGGCTCGGGAGCCCCATGACGAGATCGTATGCGGCAGTGGTCCGCCAGCCTGATTCCCGGCGCACTCGGAACCGTTATTATGGCACTCTGCAGCAGGGGGCAATGATCCACGTCGACAGGATTCCTCGACGGCCAAAAGCCGGCAGACCCAACCTACAGATCCGCAGTTTGCTGCCCAGGTGCGTCTCCTGTATAAGATTATTAAAATGGTGCACCACCTGCAGAATGTGAGCCCTAAGCCAGATCACCCGGGTCCACGGATGATTGCCCGAATGGTGGATGTTTTGGCCTCTGTTATTAAGCCAGCTGTTCCTACTATGAATACGGTCGATATGATAGTTGGCAATGCAAAAACTGGGGTTATAACACATTAATAATTCTGCAGGACCATTACAAAGCTGGGTTAGACACTTTATTGGCTGACTTACCTGAGTGTTTGGCCCTGATTGGAGACACGCTTTTGAGGTGGCCACAAGGTGGGCTAGGCGTAACCTCACTCGAGTAACGCAGGCGTCCTGGACCACGCGGAGGCTTTGGTGTTGTCTAGGTTAGAAACAGGTGTGGGAGGGGTTGATGGGGGTGACAACGGTTTACAAGCTGAGCAGCGGGTACGTGAAGCACGGCAGGCGGTGAACCGTGGAGCGGTTCTTCCTGAGTCCCAGGCACAATTCCTGGAGGAAATTGTGGAACTTTCCTCGGAGCATGGATCTTCCACGATGCAGGAGGGGGCCTACGCCACGGAAGCAGAGGGCAAAGTCTGCGGCACCTGTAACGACACAACAACCGTTGACGGACGTGCAGCCTGCTCCTTCTGAAAGCGGGGATTATCGGACTCGACTGGTGGACCCCACCTGTTCCAGTCATGTGTTCTGTTGCCACGATGACTGATCAACGGCCACTGAGTCCGGGCGGCTGGGGGAGATTGTTAAAGAGGATGAGGATTCCCACCCTCCAGCTTATGGTTCTCCCAAGATGCGGAGGACACAGGGACGCCTGCGTGTGCCACATCTGCAGGAGGGTGAGTGTGCTGCACGTTACCCTGGGGGAAGTAAGGGAGACTCACCTGTTGGAGGGGGAAGAGTTATTGGATTTAGACCAGACCCGACACTGGTTCCTGAAGTGCAGGTTCATGCAGCTTTAATACATGCAACCCAGGGACAAAGGGGTGAGGGATTGCTTTCGGCTGAACTGTTGGAGGACCTGCAGGGTTCATTCTCCCTGGATCCTCTGGGTGACAGCACGTCTACTCCACGACCCATGACTTACAGGCCATTTAGACATATGAACTCTGACAGGAAATTGGTAGAGTGGACTCTCACTGTGAGGAAGAAATGGCTCATCATGGGGGATTCCAATATAGCACGTCTTCCCGAACACTCTATTGCAGACCTGCAAATAGACAGTTATCCGGGGGCCAACTTCAGACATGCTGAAGCCATAATTACAAAAATGACGAGTCATGTGTCTGTGGAAAAGGTGGTTTTAGCCTTTGGTCTTAACAGCCGTGCACAAAAGGCAAAAGAGACGGCAGTTAAACAACTGCAGACTGCACTTAGGGCAGCGAAGAAATCCTTCCCGTATGCGCAACTGTGGATCCCTTTGGTGAACTACTCACCATCCCTGCCGCTGGAGGAACAGGATACTCTGCAACAGCTGAATGCGCATATCGCCCCGCAACATGCCATTCATTGAGCCCCTCAGTGCCGACGAGTTCCACACGGAAGCGGATCACGTCCATTGGACAACTGAAACAGCGCAGGCTATGTTTAACCATTGGGTTTCGTTTTTAAACTGCAATGCCCCGTAAGCCTCTTAGGGGAGGGGCGGGAAGGTTTTCACTCTCGGTCCTCTAAGAATGTTATTAACTTGTCACAGAATTTTCATCCCACCCAGGCACAGCTGGATCTCCTGAACAGAGGTTTGACCTTCATTCCTACGGTGAACCTTGGCAAGGATCAAAAGAACAATTTACATTTAGACATACAGAATTATCATAGGAGAATCAAATTGGCTGTATATTTTAACAGGGACGATGATGAGGTAGACACTACACTGACACCATTTATGCCTAAGTCTGTATGGACACCACCAGATGACAAATTGCCTAATGACATAAAAAACTGGTGAGTAGGGATCGGGAAGATTTTAGAAAGGTATTTAAATTTTGTAGAGAAAAGCCAAATTTAACAGGGGAAGAAGTGGTAGCACTAAGGGAATTAACCAATAATAAACATATTGTTATAAAACCGGCTGACAAAGGGAGTGCGGTGGTCATTATGGGAAGGGATCAATATGTATTTGAGGTCCAGCGCCAATTAAGTGACAAGACTTACTACAAGCCGTTGTCAGCGCCGATTTATGTACAAACTATTCCTGTAGTACATTCCATCCTAGATACACTAAAGAACAAACATTTTATTACTGGGAAACAAAGGGAATATCTAAGGGGAGATAGAGATCCTAGGGAGCGGAGGTTTTACATTTTGCCAAAAATACACAAGGACCCTGCAAAATGGACTGTGCCACACTTGATACCGCCGGGAGGCCGATTGTGTCCGACTGTGGATCTGAAACCTATCAGACGGCTGAGTATATTGATTATTTTCTTTTCCGTTATCCATTCTTCACCCTTCCTATGTCAAGGACACGTATCATTTCATTGATATTGTTAAAAGTTTAAAAATTCCCAAAAACTCATTTTTCTTTAGTTTAGATGTGGACAGTTTATACACTAATATAGATATAAGGACGGGATTAGCGTCAGTAAAAAAAGTGTTTGACAAGCATCCGGCCCCCCACAGACCGGATGAGGAGCTATTACAATTGCTTGAGATTAATCTCACCAGAAATGATTTTGTGTTTGATGGCAAGTTTTATTTGCAAATTAAAGGGACCGCAATGGGAAACGTTTTGCCCGGCATATGCCAACATTTTTATGGCAAATTGGGAGGAGGAAGTTTTGAGTAAATGTTCTAAAAGACCGTTGCATTATTTCAGATATTTAGATGATATCTGGGGTGTCTGGTGTCATTCTGAGGGGAGTTTGAAGATTTTATGTTAGGCTTAAACAGTCATGATCCATCTATCACGTTAAAACACACAATAGACTACCAATCCATTGATTTTCTGGATACCACAGTTTATAAAGGCCCCTCATTTGCGGGTAGTGGTAAGTTGGATGTGAAGGTTTTCTTCAAAGACACAGACACCCATGCCTTATTATTTGAAGCAGCTTTCATCCTCAACACACGTTTCGAGGATTGATCAAGTCTCAGCTGCTGCGATTCCATAGAATTTGCACACAAACCACTAGTTTTTGGGAAGCGGTTAGACTCTTATTTGGAGCTTTGAGAAAAGAGGGTATTCGAGGTCATTTTTGAGACGCTGTCTGACTAAATTTAAAGATGAAAAAATGAGGACTAACAAAAACATTATTCCTTTAATTACGAAGTACTCATCTATGAGTAAAATCCTGAACAGGAAACTAAAACTTAATTATGAAACCTTCATTGGGAAAAAGGGAATTTTGGCAAACTGTGAAGTCATCTCTGCATACACAAAAAATAAGAATTTAAGGGATTATCTGGTTAGGGCAAGATTGGAACCGATACATCGGCCTAATTTGGGACACAAATTAGATTCATTTTCTCCTCTGAAATATGTAAAAAATAGATTAAGCAACACAATTTATAGGATAGATCAACAGTTTACGCCACAAACCCGAATTGTGTGTACATTATTTTCTGTATTAAATGTGGGAAACAATATATTGGGGAAACCAAAAACACAATTAGAATGAGGATGTGGCAACACAGATTTAATATTAACCACAAGAGGGAGGCAAATAGTCCTTTAGTAGATCATTTTATTGTACATGGATACAAGCATTGAGAGTGGCAGGTCTACAGAGCTACTCATGTTGGACTGACAAACAAAGACAGAGTCATGAAAGACGGTGGATTCACAAACTACAAACGTTAGAACCAATTGGCTTGAATATTAGACACTAGATACTTTTGATTGGCAACGAATTTTAATCTGATATGGGAGGGTTGAGTCTGAATAATGACACGGTTATGGTACGGGTTACTGGAGTTAAAATACACACATACTCTATACATTCATATTCCTATCCCGGTGATTTTTTTATTATTATTAATTTTTTATTATTATTTTTATTATTTTTTATTATTTTTTATTTTTTTATTTTTTTATTTTTCTTATTATTATTATTTCTTTTGCCTAACCCTAACCCTAGCCTAACCCTAACCCTAACCTAACCCTAACCCTAACCACTTCCCCCATACACTGCCTAACCTAACCCTAACCACAAATTGGTACTTACCTTAATTTTGGGTGGGCTTGATTATTTTGTGGAAGAAAAACTCACATGAGAAACAATTGTAACTTTATGGTTACTACTATTATTATTCTTTATTTATTAATTATTATTTCTTATTGATTTTTATTTCACACAGCTGGCAATGAAGAACCAAACCTGTTGGATTATGATGTTCACGTTGTTTATAGGACGGAGTACTGTTCCAGTGTAGGATCGTGTGTGGTTATGTTGATGTATTCCTGGACAGGTCCTCACATCACTCTGCTGCTGCATTGGATTGCTGCTGTGTCTGTGGAAGACAAATATGTTCAAACACTTTTAAGTTTAAAGTGGATAAGTGGTGATGGGTTGGTGGATTATTGAATACATACTTTATTTATTTATTTATTTATTTATTTATTTATTTAAGATACTGTGCATTTGTTCTCGGTAGTTGCCTTGCTTGAAGGAAGACAGATAAATTTCATTTCTGTTATAATTAATGTGCAATGTCCGCAAATACGCCGGACTACTAAGGACGGAACACGAGAAGTGGCGGACATGTATCGCGGTGACACGGCGATGCGTCATTGTTGCCGGTAGTCCGGCGGGAGCTGCTCAGTTCTGCTCCGGCTGAGAGAGACACATGCGCGCCGCACGCTTTTCAGTGACTTTAACACGGTGCCCTCGCCTGAAGAAGACCCTTGCGGTTGAAACGTCGCGATTTATGGGCACAAAGACTCTCTCTGTGTGAGACTTTTTTGTTTTCGGAGTGGTTTATGTTTATTTGTTTTATAGTTGGAAATTCGGTGGTTTTTTTTTTTCACGAGTTGTCATTTTGTTTTCTATTGAAACCGACTGATTCTTTGTTCTTGTTGTTTTTGATAATAAAACACATTTTTTTGGACATTTAATCACAGTTTCACGGATTTTTACTTACCTTTATACTTACCTCTTGACGGTATGAGCTACGGAGCTCAGCCACAGTGGACGGAGGTCCGCTATGGCCGGCGGAGACGGCGTCCCCATGCAGCTGCTGATCAGGTGTGGTTTGGGGATCGACGGTGGGCAGGAGCCCGGGAATGGCCTGTGCACCTCCGGTGCCACAGTCTGTGGTGCCGGTTTCTAACTTTTATCCTAACCGGCCTGTGCCTCCCTGGGGATTTCTGGCACCAGCTCGTTCCTCAGGACGCGACAGGGCTCGGGAGCCCCACGAGATCGTATCGGCAGTGGTCCGCCAGCCTGATTCGGCGCACTCGGAACCGTTATTATGGCACTCTGCAGCAGGGGGGCAATGATCCACGTCGACAGGATTCCTCGACGGCCAAAAGCCGGCAGACCCAACCTACAGATCCGCAGTTTGCTGCCCAGGTGCGTCTCCTGTATAAGATTATTAAAATGGTGCACCACCTGCAGAATGTGAGCCCTAAGCCAGATCACCGGGTCCACGGATGATTGCCCGAATGGTGGATGTTTTGGCCTCTGTTATTAAGCCAGCTGTTCCTACTATGAATACGGTCGATATGATAGTTGGCAATGCAAAAAACTGGGGTTATAACACATTAATAATTCTGCAGGACCATTACAAAGCTGGGTTAGACACTTTATTGGCTGACTTACCTGAGTGTTTGGCCCTGATTGGAGACACGCTTTTGAGGTGGCCACAAGGTGGGCTAGGCGTAACCTCACTCGAGTAACGCATGGGACGTCCTGGACCACGCGGAGGCTTTGGTGTTGTCTAGGTTAGAAACAGGTGTGGGAGGGGTTGATGGGGGTGACAACGGTTTACAAGCTGAGCAGCGGGTACGTGAAGCACGGCAGGCGGTGAACCGTGGAGCGGTTCTTCCTGAGTCCCAGGCACAATTCCTGGAGGAAATTGTGGAACTTTCCTCGGAGCATGGATCTTCCACGATGCAGGAGGGGGCTCCTACGCCACGGAAGCAGAGGGCAAAGTCTGCGGCACCTGTAACGACACAACAACCGTTGACGGACGTGCAGCCTGCTCCTTCTGAAAGCGGGGGATTATCGGACTCGACTGGTGGACCCCCACCTGTTCCAGTCATGTGTTCTGTTGCCACGATGACTGATCAACGGCCACTGAGTCCGGGCGGCTGGGGGGAGATTGTTAAAGAGGATGAGGATTCCCACCCTCCAGCTTATGGTTCTCCCAAGATGCGGAGGACACAGGGACGCCTGCGTGTGCCACATCTGCAGGAGGGTGAGTGTGCTGCACGTTACCCTGGGGGGGAAGTAAGGGAGACTCACCTGTTGGAGGGGGAAGAGTTATTGGATTTAGACCAGACCCCGACACTGGTTCCTGAAGTGCAGGTTCATGCAGCTTTAATACATGCAACCCAGGGACAAAGGGGTGAGGGATTGCTTTCGGCTGAACTGTTGGAGGACCTGCAGGGTTCATTCTCCCTGGATCCTCTGGGTGACAGCACGTCTACTCCACGACCCATGACTTACAGGCCATTTAGACATATGAACTCTGACAGGAAATTGGTAGAGTGGACTCTCACTGTGAGGAAGAAATGGCTCATCATGGGGGATTCCAATATAGCACGTCTTCCCGAACACTCTATTGCAGACCTGCAAATAGACAGTTATCCGGGGGCCAACTTCAGACATGCTGAAGCCATAATTACAAAAATGACGAGTCATGTGTCTGTGGAAAAGGTGGTTTTAGCCTTTGGTCTTAACAGCCGTGCACAAAAGGCAAAAGAGACGGCAGTTAAACAACTGCAGACTGCACTTAGGGCAGCGAAGAAATCCTTCCCGTATGCGCAACTGTGGATCCCTTTGGTGAACTACTCACCATCCCTGCCGCTGGAGGAACAGGATACTCTGCAACAGCTGAATCGCATATCGCCCGCAACATGCCATTCATTGAGCCCCTCAGTGCCGGCGAGTTCCACACGGAAGCGGATCACGTCCATTGGACAACTGAAACAGCGCAGGCTATGTTTAACCATTGGGTTTCGTTTTTAAACTGCAATGCCCGTAAGCCTCTTAGGGAGGGGCGGGAAGGTTTTCACTCTCGGTCCTCTAAGAATGTTATTAACTTGTCACAGAATTTTCATCCCACCCAGGCACAGCTGGATCTCCTGAACAGAGGTTTGACCTTCATTCCTACGGTGAACCTTGGCAAGGATCAAAAGAACAATTTACATTTAGACATACAGAATTATCATAGGAGAATCAAATTGGCTGTATATTTTAACAGGGACGATGATGAGGTAGACACTACACTGACACCATTTATGCCTAAGTCTGTATGGACACCACCAGATGACAAATTGCCTAATGACATAAAAAACTGGTGAGTAGGGATCGGGAAGATTTTAGAAAGGTATTTAAATTTTGTAGAGAAAAGCCAAATTTAACAGGGGAAGAAGTGGTAGCACTAAGGGAATTAACCAATAATAAACATATTGTTATAAAACCGGCTGACAAAGGGAGTCGGTGGTCATTATGGGAAGGGATCAATATGTATTTGAGGTCCAGCGCCAATTAAGTGACAAGACTTACTACAAGCCGTTGTCAGCGCCGATTTATGTACAAACTATTCCTGTAGTACATTCCATCCTAGATACACTAAAGAACAAACATTTTATTACTGGGAAACAAAGGGAATATCTAAGGGAGATAGAGATCCTAGGGAGCGGAGGTTTTACATTTTGCCAAAAATACACAAGGACCCTGCAAAATGGACTGTGCCACACTTGATACCGCCGGGAGGCGATTGTGTCCGACTGTGGATCTGAAACCTATCAGACGGCTGAGTATATTGATTATTTTCTTTTCCGTTATCCATTCTTCACCCTTCCTATGTCAAGGACACGTATCATTTCATTGATATTGTTAAAAGTTTAAAAATTCCCAAAAACTCATTTTTCTTTAGTTTAGATGTGGACAGTTTATACACTAATATAGATATAAGGACGGGATTAGCGTCAGTAAAAAAAGTGTTTGACAAGCATCCGGACCCCACAGACCGGATGAGGAGCTATTACAATTGCTTGAGATTAATCTCACCAGAAATGATTTTGTGTTTGATGGCAAGTTTTATTTGCAAATTAAAGGGACCGCAATGGGGAAACGTTTTGCCCGGCATATGCCAACATTTTTATGGCAAATTGGGAGGAGGAAGTTTTGAGTAAATGTTCTAAAAGACCGTTGCATTATTTCAGATATTTAGATGATATCTGGGGTGTCTGGTGTCATTCTGAGGGGAGTTTGAAGATTTTATGTTAGGCTTAAACAGTCATGATCCATCTATCACGTTAAAACACACAATAGACTACCAATCCATTGATTTTCTGGATACCACAGTTTATAAAGGCCCCTCATTTGCGGGTAGTGGTAAGTTGGATGTGAAGGTTTTCTTCAAAGACACAGACACCCATGCCTTATTATTTGAAGCAGCTTTCATCCTCAACACACGTTTCGAGGATTGATCAAGTCTCAGCTGCTGCGATTCCATAGAATTTGCACACAAACCACTAGTTTTTGGGAAGCGGTTAGACTCTTATTTGGAGCTTTGAGAAAAGAGGGTATTCGAGGTCATTTTTGAGACGCTGTCTGACTAAATTTAAAGATGAAAAAATGAGGACTAACAAAAACATTATTCCTTTAATTACGAAGTACTCATCTATGAGTAAAATCCTGAACAGGAAACTAAAACTTAATTATGAAACCTTCATTGGGAAAAAGGGAATTTTGGCAAACTGTGAAGTCATCTCTGCATACACAAAAATAAGAATTTAAGGGATTATCTGGTTAGGGCAAGATTGGAACCGATACATCGGCCTAATTTGGGACACAAATTAGATTCATTTTCTCCTCTGAAATATGTAAAAAATAGATTAAGCAACACAATTTATAGGATAGATCAACAGTTTACGCCACAAACCGGAATTGTGTGTACATTATTTTCTGTATTAAATGTGGGAAACAATATATTGGGGAAACCAAAAACACAATTAGAATGAGGATGTGGCAACACAGATTTAATATTAACCACAAGAGGGAGGCAAATAGTCCTTTAGTAGATCATTTTATTGTACATGGGATACAAGCATTGAGAGTGGCAGGTCTACAGAGCTACTCATGTTGGACTGACAAACAAAGACAGAGTCATGAAAGACGGTGGATTCACAAACTACAAACGTTAGAACCAATTGGCTTGAATATTAGACACTAGATACTTTTGATTGGCAACGAATTTTAATCTGATATGGGAGGGTTGAGTCTGAATAATGACACGGTTATGGTACGGGTTACTGGAGTTAAAATACACACATACTCTATACATTCATATTCCTATCCCGGTGATTTTTTTATTATTATTAATTTTTTATTATTATTTTTTATTATTTTTTTATTATTTTTTATTTTTTTATTTTTTTATTTTTCTTATTATTATTATTTCTTTTGCCTAACCCTAACCCTAGCCTAACCCTAACCCTAACCCTAACCCTAACCCTAACCACTTCCCCATACACTGCCTAACCCTAACCCTAACCACAAATTGGTACTTACCTTAATTTTGGGTGGGCTTCGGTTATTTTGTGGAAGAAAAACTCACATGAGAAACAATTGTAACTTTATGGTTACTACTATTATTATTCTTTATTTATTAATTATTATTTCTTATTGATTTTTTATTTCACACAGCTGGCAATGAAGAACCAAACCTGTTGGATTATGATGTTCACGTTGTTTATAGGACGGAGTACTGTTCCAGTGTAGGATCGTGTGTGGTTATGTTGATGTATTCCTGGACAGGTCCTCACATCACTCTGCTGCTGCATTGGATTGCTGCTGTGTCTGTGGAAGACAAATATGTTCAAACACTTTTAAGTTTAAAGTGGATAAGTGGTGATGGGTTGGTGGATTATTGAATACATACTTTATTTATTTATTTATTTATTTATTTATTTATTTAAGATACTGTGCATTTGTTCTCGGTAGTTGCCTTGCTTGAAGGAAGACAGATAAATTTCATTTCTGTTATAATTAATGTGCAATGTCCGCAAATACGCCCGGACTACTAAGGACGGAACACGAGAAGTGGCGGACATGTATCGCGGTGACACCGGCGATGACGTCATTGTTGCGGTAGTCCGGCGGGAGCTGCTCAGTTCTGCTCCGGCTGAGAGAGACACATGCGCGCACGCTTTTCAGTGACTTTAACACGGTGCCCTCGCCTGAAGAAGACCCTTGCGGTTGAAACGTCGCGATTTATGGGCACAAAGACTCTCTGTGTGAGACTTTTTTGTTTTCGGAGTGGTTTATGTTTATTTGTTTTATAGTTGGAAATTCGGTGGTTTTTCTTTTTTTCACGAGTTGTCATTTTGTTTTCTATTGAAACCGACTGATTCTTTGTTCTTGTTGTTTTTGATAATAAAACACATTTTTTTTGGACATTTAATCACAGTTTCACGGATTTTTTACTTACCTTTATACTTACCTCTTGACGGTATGAGCTACGGAGCTCAGCCACAGTGGACGGAGGTCCGCTATGGCCGACGGAGACGGCGTCCCCATGCAGCTGCTGATCAGGTGTGGTTTGGGGATCGACGGTGGGCAGGAGCCCGGGGAATGGCCTGTGCACCTCCGGTGCCACAGTCTGTGGTGCCGGTTTCTAACTTTTATCCTAACCGGCCTGTGCCTCCCTGGGGATTTCTGGCACCAGCTCGTTCCTCAGGACGCGACAGGGGCTCGGGAGCCCGCACGAGATCGTATGCGGCAGTGGTCCGCCAGCCTGATTCCCGGCGCACTCGGAACCGTTATTATGGCACTCTGCAGCAGGGGGCAATGATCCACGTCGACAGGATTCCTCGACGGCCAAAAGCCGGCAGACCCAACCTACAGATCCGCAGTTTGCTGCCCAGGTGCGTCTCCTGTATAAGATTATTAAAATGGTGCACCACCTGCAGAATGTGAGCCCTAAGCCAGATCACCCGGGTCCACGGATGATTGCCCGAATGGTGGATGTTTTGGCCTCTGTTATTAAGCCAGCTGTTCCTACTATGAATACGGTCGATATGATAGTTGGCAATGCAAAAACTGGGGTTATAACACATTAATAATTCTGCAGGACCATTACAAAGCTGGGTTAGACACTTTATTGGCTGACTTACCTGAGTGTTTGGCCCTGATTGGAGACACGCTTTTGAGGTGGCCACAAGGTGGGCTAGGCGTAACCTCACTCGAGTAACGCAGGGCGTCCTGGACCACGCGGAGGCTTTGGTGTTGTCTAGGTTAGAAACAGGTGTGGGAGGGGTTGATGGGGGTGACAACGGTTTACAAGCTGAGCAGCGGGTACGTGAAGCACGGCAGGCGGTGAACCGTGGAGCGGTTCTTCCTGAGTCCCAGGCACAATTCCTGGAGGAAATTGTGGAACTTTCCTCGGAGCATGGATCTTCCACGATGCAGGAGGGGGCTCGCTACGCCACGGAAGCAGAGGGCAAAGTCTGCGGCACCTGTAACGACACAACAACCGTTGACGGACGTGCAGCCTGCTCCTTCTGAAAGCGGGGATTATCGGACTCGACTGGTGGACCCCACCTGTTCCAGTCATGTGTTCTGTTGCCACGATGACTGATCAACGGCCACTGAGTCCGGGCGGCTGGGGAGATTGTTAAAGAGGATGAGGATTCCCACCCTCCAGCTTATGGTTCTCCCAAGATGCGGAGGACACAGGGACGCCTGCGTGTGCCACATCTGCAGGAGGGTGAGTGTGCTGCACGTTACCCTGGGGGGAAGTAAGGGAGACTCACCTGTTGGGGGAAGAGTTATTGGATTTAGACCAGACCCCGACACTGGTTCCTGAAGTGCAGGTTCATGCAGCTTTAATACATGCAACCCAGGGACAAAGGGGTGAGGGATTGCTTTCGGCTGAACTGTTGGAGGACCTGCAGGGTTCATTCTCCCTGGATCCTCTGGGTGACAGCACGTCTACTCCACGACCCATGACTTACAGGCCATTTAGACATATGAACTCTGACAGGAAATTGGTAGAGTGGACTCTCACTGTGAGGAAGAAATGGCTCATCATGGGGATTCCAATATAGCACGTCTTCCCGAACACTCTATTGCAGACCTGCAAATAGACAGTTATCCGGGGCCAACTTCAGACATGCTGAAGCCATAATTACAAAAATGACGAGTCATGTGTCTGTGGAAAAGGTGGTTTTAGCCTTTGGTCTTAACAGCCGTGCACAAAAGGCAAAAGAGACGGCAGTTAAACAACTGCAGACTGCACTTAGGGCAGCGAAGAAATCCTTCCCGTATGCGCAACTGTGGATCCCTTTGGTGAACTACTCACCATCCCTGCCGCTGGAGGAACAGGATACTCTGCAACAGCTGAATGCGCATATCGCCCGCAACATGCCATTCATTGAGCCCCTCAGTGCCGGCGAGTTCCACACGGAAGCGGATCACGTCCATTGGACAACTGAAACAGCGCAGGCTATGTTTAACCATTGGGTTTCGTTTTTAAACTGCAATGCCCGTAAGCCTCTTAGGGAGGGGCGGGAAGGTTTTCACTCTCGGTCCTCTAAGAATGTTATTAACTTGTCACAGAATTTTCATCCCACCCAGGCACAGCTGGATCTCCTGAACAGAGGTTTGACCTTCATTCCTACGGTGAACCTTGGCAAGGATCAAAAGAACAATTTACATTTAGACATACAGAATTATCATAGGAGAATCAAATTGGCTGTATATTTTAACAGGGACGATGATGAGGTAGACACTACACTGACACCATTTATGCCTAAGTCTGTATGGACACCACCAGATGACAAATTGCCTAATGACATAAAAAAACTGGTGAGTAGGGATCGGGAAGATTTTAGAAAGGTATTTAAATTTTGTAGAGAAAAGCCAAATTTAACAGGGGAAGAAGTGGTAGCACTAAGGGAATTAACCAATAATAAACATATTGTTATAAAACCGGCTGACAAAGGAGTGCGGTGGTCATTATGGGAAGGATCAATATGTATTTGAGGTCCAGCGCCAATTAAGTGACAAGACTTACTACAAGCCGTTGTCAGCGCCGATTTATGTACAAACTATTCCTGTAGTACATTCCATCCTAGATACACTAAAGAACAAACATTTTATTACTGGGAAACAAAGGGAATATCTAAGGGAGATAGAGATCCTAGGGAGCGGAGGTTTTACATTTTGCCAAAAATACACAAGGACCCTGCAAAATGGACTGTGCCACACTTGATACCGCCGGGAGGCCGATTGTGTCCGACTGTGGATCTGAAACCTATCAGACGGCTGAGTATATTGATTATTTTCTTTTCCGTTATCCATTCTTCACCCTTCCTATGTCAAGGACACGTATCATTTCATTGATATTGTTAAAAGTTTAAAAATTCCCAAAAACTCATTTTTCTTTAGTTTAGATGTGGACAGTTTATACACTAATATAGATATAAGGACGGGATTAGCGTCAGTAAAAAAGTGTTTGACAAGCATCCGGACCCCCACAGACCGGATGAGGAGCTATTACAATTGCTTGAGATTAATCTCACCAGAAATGATTTTGTGTTTGATGGCAAGTTTTATTTGCAAATTAAAGGGACCGCAATGGGGAAACGTTTTGCCCGGCATATGCCAACATTTTTATGGCAAATTGGGAGGAGGAAGTTTTGAGTAAATGTTCTAAAAGACCGTTGCATTATTTCAGATATTTAGATGATATCTGGGGTGTCTGGTGTCATTCTGAGGGGAGTTTGAAGATTTTATGTTAGGCTTAAACAGTCATGATCCATCTATCACGTTAAAACACACAATAGACTACCAATCCATTGATTTTCTGGATACCACAGTTTATAAAGGCCCCTCATTTGCGGGTAGTGGTAAGTTGGATGTGAAGGTTTTCTTCAAAGACACAGACACCCATGCCTTATTATTTGAAGCAGCTTTCATCCTCAACACACGTTTCGAGGATTGATCAAGTCTCAGCTGCTGCGATTCCATAGAATTTGCACACAAACCACTAGTTTTTGGGAAGCGGTTAGACTCTTATTTGGAGCTTTGAGAAAAAGAGGGTATTCGAGGTCATTTTGAGACGCTGTCTGACTAAATTTAAAGATGAAAAAATGAGGACTAACAAAAACATTATTCCTTTAATTACGAAGTACTCATCTATGAGTAAAATCCTGAACAGGAAACTAAAACTTAATTATGAAACCTTCATTGGGAAAAAGGGAATTTTGGCAAACTGTGAAGTCATCTCTGCATACACAAAAAATAAGAATTTAAGGGATTATCTGGTTAGGGCAAGATTGGAACCGATACATCGGCCTAATTTGGGACACAAATTAGATTCATTTTCTCCTCTGAAATATGTAAAAAATAGATTAAGCAACACAATTTATAGGATAGATCAACAGTTTACGCATACAAACCCGGAATTGTGTGTACATTATTTTCTGTATTAAATGTGGGAAACAATATATTGGGGAAACCAAAAACACAATTAGAATGAGGATGTGGCAACACAGATTTAATATTAACCACAAGAGGGAGGCAAATAGTCCTTTAGTAGATCATTTTATTGTACATGGGATACAAGCATTGAGAGTGGCAGGTCTACAGAGCTACTCATGTTGGACTGACAAACAAAGACAGAGTCATGAAAGACGGTGGATTCACAAACTACAAACGTTAGAACCAATTGGCTTGAATATTAGACACTAGATACTTTTGATTGGCAACGAATTTTAATCTGATATGGGAGGGTTGAGTCTGAATAATGACACGGTTATGGTACGGGTTACTGGAGTTAAAATACACACATACTCTATACATTCATATTCCTATCCCGGTGATTTTTTTATTATTATTAATTTTTATTATTATTTTTATTATTTTTTATTATTTTTTATTTTTTTATTTTTTTATTTTTCTTATTATTATTATTTCTTTTGCCTAACCCTAACCCTAGCCTAACCCTAACCCTAACCTAACCCTAACCCTAACCACTTCCCCATACACTGCCTAACCCTAACCCTAACCACAAATTGGTACTTACCTTAATTTTGGGTGGGCTTGATTATTTTGTGGAAGAAAAACTCACATGAGAAACAATTGTAACTTTATGGTTACTACTATTATTATTCTTTATTTATTAATTATTATTTCTTATTGATTTTTATTTCACACAGCTGGCAATGAAGAACCAAACCTGTTGGATTATGATGTTCACGTTGTTTATAGGACGGAGTACTGTTCCAGTGTAGGATCGTGTGTGGTTATGTTGATGTATTCCTGGACAGGTCCTCACATCACTCTGCTGCTGCATTGGATTGCTGCTGTGTCTGTGGAAGACAAATATGTTCAAACACTTTTAAGTTTAAAGTGGATAAGTGGTGATGGGTTGGTGGATTATTGAATACATACTTTATTTATTTATTTATTTATTTATTTATTTATTTAAGATACTGTGCATTTGTTCTCGGTAGTTGCCTTGCTTGAAGGAAGACAGATAAATTTCATTTCTGTTATAATTAATGTGCAATGTCCGCAAATACGCCCGGACTACTAAGGACGGAACACGAGAAGTGGCGGACATGTATCGCGGTGACACCGGCGATGCGTCATTGTTGCCGGTAGTCCGGCGGAGCTGCTCAGTTCTGCTCCGGCTGAGAGAGAGACACATGCGCGCACGCTTTTCAGTGACTTTAACACGGTGCCCTCGCCTGAAGAAGACCCTTGCGGTTGAAACGTCGCGATTTATGGGCACAAAGACTCTCTCTGTGTGAGACTTTTTGTTTTCGGAGTGGTTTATGTTTATTTGTTTTATAGTTGGAAATTCGGTGGTTTTTCTTTTTTCACGAGTTGTCATTTTGTTTTCTATTGAAACCGACTGATTCTTTGTTCTTGTTGTTTTTGATAATAAAACACATTTTTTTGGACATTTAATCACAGTTTCACGGATTTTTACTTACCTTTATACTTACCTCTTGACGGTATGAGCTACGGAGCTCAGCCACAGTGGACGGAGGTCCGCTATGGCCGACGGAGACGGCGTCCCCATGCAGCTGCTGATCAGGTGTGGTTTGGGGATCGACGGTGGGCAGGAGCCGGGAATGGCCTGTGCACCTCCGGTGCCACAGTCTGTGGTGCCGGTTTCTAACTTTTATCCTAACCGGCCTGTGCCTCCCTGGGGATTTCTGGCACCAGCTCGTTCCTCAGGACGCGACAGGGCTCGGGAGCCCGCACGAGATCGTATGCGGCAGTGGTCCGCCAGCCTGATTCCCGGCGCACTCGGAACCGTTATTATGGCACTCTGCAGCAGGGGGCAATGATCCACGTCGACAGGATTCCTCGACGGCCAAAAGCCGGCAGACCCAACCTACAGATCCGCAGTTTGCTGCCCAGGTGCGTCTCCTGTATAAGATTATTAAAATGGTGCACCACCTGCAGAATGTGAGCCCTAAGCCAGATCACCCGGGTCCACGGATGATTGCCCGAATGGTGGATGTTTTGGCCTCTGTTATTAAGCCAGCTGTTCCTACTATGAATACGGTCGATATGATAGTTGGCAATGCAAAAACTGGGGTTATAACACATTAATAATTCTGCAGGACCATTACAAAGCTGGGTTAGACACTTTATTGGCTGACTTACCTGAGTGTTTGGCCCTGATTGGAGACACGCTTTTGAGGTGGCCACAAGGTGGGCTAGGCGTAACCTCACTCGAGTAACGCAGGACGTCCTGGACCACGCGGAGGCTTTGGTGTTGTCTAGGTTAGAAACAGGTGTGGGAGGGGTTGATGGGGGTGACAACGGTTTACAAGCTGAGCAGCGGGTACGTGAAGCACGGCAGGCGGTGAACCGTGGAGCGGTTCTTCCTGAGTCCCAGGCACAATTCCTGGAGGAAATTGTGGAACTTTCCTCGAGCATGGATCTTCCACGATGCAGGAGGGGCTCCTACGCCACGGAAGCAGAGGGCAAAGTCTGCGGCACCTGTAACGACACAACAACCGTTGACGGACGTGCAGCCTGCTCCTTCTGAAAGCGGGGATTATCGGACTCGACTGGTGGACCCCACCTGTTCCAGTCATGTGTTCTGTTGCCACGATGACTGATCAACGCCACTGAGTCCGGGCGGCTGGGGGAGATTGTTAAAGAGGATGAGGATTCCCACCCTCCAGCTTATGGTTCTCCCAAGATGCGGAGGACACAGGGACGCCTGCGTGTGCCACATCTGCAGGAGGGTGAGTGTGCTGCACGTTACCCTGGGGGGAAGTAAGGGAGACTCACCTGTTGGAGGGGGAAGAGTTATTGGATTTAGACCAGACCCGACACTGGTTCCTGAAGTGCAGGTTCATGCAGCTTTAATACATGCAACCCAGGGACAAAGGGGTGAGGGATTGCTTTCGGCTGAACTGTTGGAGGACCTGCAGGGTTCATTCTCCCTGGATCCTCTGGGTGACAGCACGTCTACTCCACGACCCATGACTTACAGGCCATTTAGACATATGAACTCTGACAGGAAATTGGTAGAGTGGACTCTCACTGTGAGGAAGAAATGGCTCATCATGGGGATTCCAATATAGCACGTCTTCCCGAACACTCTATTGCAGACCTGCAAATAGACAGTTATCCGGGGCCAACTTCAGACATGCTGAAGCCATAATTACAAAAATGACGAGTCATGTGTCTGTGGAAAAGGTGGTTTTAGCCTTTGGTCTTAACAGCCGTGCACAAAAGGCAAAAGAGACGGCAGTTAAACAACTGCAGACTGCACTTAGGGCAGCGAAGAAATCCTTCCCGTATGCGCAACTGTGGATCCCTTTGGTGAACTACTCACCATCCCTGCCGCTGGAGGAACAGGATACTCTGCAACAGCTGAATGCGCATATCGCCCGCAACATGCCATTCATTGAGCCCCTCAGTGCCGACGAGTTCCACACGGAAGCGGATCACGTCCATTGGACAACTGAAACAGCGCAGGCTATGTTTAACCATTGGGTTTCGTTTTTAAACTGCAATGCCCCGTAAGCCTCTTAGGGAGGGGCGGGAAGGTTTTCACTCTCGGTCCTCTAAGAATGTTATTAACTTGTCACAGAATTTTCATCCCACCCAGGCACAGCTGGATCTCCTGAACAGAGGTTTGACCTTCATTCCTACGGTGAACCTTGGCAAGGATCAAAAGAACAATTTACATTTAGACATACAGAATTATCATAGGAGAATCAAATTGGCTGTATATTTTAACAGGGACGATGATGAGGTAGACACTACACTGACACCATTTATGCCTAAGTCTGTATGGACACCACCAGATGACAAATTGCCTAATGACATAAAAAAACTGGTGAGTAGGGATCGGGAAGATTTTAGAAAGGTATTTAAATTTTGTAGAGAAAAGCCAAATTTAACAGGGGAAGAAGTGGTAGCACTAAGGGAATTAACCAATAATAAACATATTGTTATAAAACCGGCTGACAAAGGGAGTGCGGTGGTCATTATGGGAAGGGATCAATATGTATTTGAGGTCCAGCGCCAATTAAGTGACAAGACTTACTACAAGCCGTTGTCAGCGCCGATTTATGTACAAACTATTCCTGTAGTACATTCCATCCTAGATACACTAAAGAACAAACATTTTATTACTGGGAAACAAAGGGAATATCTAAGGGAGATAGAGATCCTAGGGAGCGGAGGTTTTACATTTTGCCAAAAATACACAAGGACCCTGCAAAATGGACTGTGCCACACTTGATACCGCCGGGAGGCCGATTGTGTCCGACTGTGGATCTGAAACCTATCAGACGGCTGAGTATATTGATTATTTTCTTTTCCGTTATCCATTCTTCACCCTTCCTATGTCAAGGACACGTATCATTTCATTGATATTGTTAAAAGTTTAAAAATTCCCAAAAACTCATTTTTCTTTAGTTTAGATGTGGACAGTTTATACACTAATATAGATATAAGGACGGGATTAGCGTCAGTAAAAAAGTGTTTGACAAGCATCCGGACCCCACAGACCGGATGAGGAGCTATTACAATTGCTTGAGATTAATCTCACCAGAAATGATTTTGTGTTTGATGGCAAGTTTTATTTGCAAATTAAAGGGACCGCAATGGGGAAACGTTTTGCCCGGCATATGCCAACATTTTTATGGCAAATTGGGAGGAGGAAGTTTTGAGTAAATGTTCTAAAAGACCGTTGCATTATTTCAGATATTTAGATGATATCTGGGGTGTCTGGTGTCATTCTGAGGGGGAGTTTGAAGATTTTATGTTAGGCTTAAACAGTCATGATCCATCTATCACGTTAAAACACACAATAGACTACCAATCCATTGATTTTCTGGATACCACAGTTTATAAAGGCCCCTCATTTGCGGGTAGTGGTAAGTTGGATGTGAAGGTTTTCTTCAAAGACACAGACACCCATGCCTTATTATTTGAAGCAGCTTTCATCCTCAACACACGTTTCGAGGATTGATCAAGTCTCAGCTGCTGCGATTCCATAGAATTTGCACACAAACCACTAGTTTTTGGGAAGCGGTTAGACTCTTATTTGGAGCTTTGAGAAAAAGAGGGTATTCGAGGTCATTTTTGAGACGCTGTCTGACTAAATTTAAAGATGAAAAAATGAGGACTAACAAAAACATTATTCCTTTAATTACGAAGTACTCATCTATGAGTAAAATCCTGAACAGGAAACTAAAACTTAATTATGAAACCTTCATTGGGAAAAAGGGAATTTTGGCAAACTGTGAAGTCATCTCTGCATACACAAAAATAAGAATTTAAGGGATTATCTGGTTAGGGCAAGATTGGAACCGATACATCGGCCTAATTTGGGACACAAATTAGATTCATTTTCTCCTCTGAAATATGTAAAAATAGATTAAGCAACACAATTTATAGGATAGATCAACAGTTTACGCCACAAACCCGGAATTGTGTGTACATTATTTTCTGTATTAAATGTGGGAAACAATATATTGGGGAAACCAAAAACACAATTAGAATGAGGATGTGGCAACACAGATTTAATATTAACCACAAGAGGGAGGCAAATAGTCCTTTAGTAGATCATTTTATTGTACATGGGATACAAGCATTGAGAGTGGCAGGTCTACAGAGCTACTCATGTTGGACTGACAAACAAAGACAGAGTCATGAAAGACGGTGGATTCACAAACTACAAACGTTAGAACCAATTGGCTTGAATATTAGACACTAGATACTTTTGATTGGCAACGAATTTTAATCTGATATGGGAGGGTTGAGTCTGAATAATGACACGGTTATGGTACGGGTTACTGGAGTTAAAATACACACATACTCTATACATTCATATTCCTATCCCGGTGATTTTTTTATTATTATTAATTTTTATTATTATTTTTTATTATTTTTTATTATTTTTTATTTTTTTATTTTTTTATTTTTCTTATTATTATTATTTCTTTTTGCCTAACCCTAACCCTAGCCTAACCCTAACCCTAACCTAACCCTAACCCTAACCACTTCCCCATACACTGCCTAACCCTAACCCTAACCACAAATTGGTACTTACCTTAATTTTGGGTGGGCTTGATTATTTTGTGGAAGAAAAACTCACATGAGAAACAATTGTAACTTTATGGTTACTACTATTATTATTCTTTATTTATTAATTATTATTTCTTATTGATTTTTTATTTCACACAGCTGGCAATGAAGAACCAAACCTGTTGGATTATGATGTTCACGTTGTTTATAGGACGGAGTACTGTTCCAGTGTAGGATCGTGTGTGGTTATGTTGATGTATTCCTGGACAGGTCCTCACATCACTCTGCTGCTGCATTGGATTGCTGCTGTGTCTGTGGAAGACAAATATGTTCAAACACTTTTAAGTTTAAAGTGGATAAGTGGTGATGGGTTGGTGGATTATTGAATACATACTTTATTTATTTATTTATTTATTTATTTATTTATTTAAGATACTGTGCATTTGTTCTCGGTAGTTGCCTTGCTTGAAGGAAGACAGATAAATTTCATTTCTGTTATAATTAATGTGCAATGTCCGCAAATACGCCCGGACTACTAAGGACGGAACACGAGAAGTGGCCGGACATGTATCGCGGTGACACCGGCGATGACGTCATTGTTGCCGGTAGTCCGACGGGAGCTGCTCAGTTCTGCTCCGGCTGAGAGAGAGACACATGCGCGCACGCTTTTCAGTGACTTTAACACGGTGCCCTCGCCTGAAGAAGACCCTTGCGGTTGAAACGTCGCGATTTATGGGCACAAAGACTCTCTCTGTGTGAGACTTTTTTTGTTTTCGGAGTGGTTTATGTTTATTTGTTTTATAGTTGGAAATTCGGTGGTTTTTTTTTTCACGAGTTGTCATTTTGTTTTCTATTGAAACCGACTGATTCTTTGTTCTTGTTGTTTTTGATAATAAAACACATTTTTTTTGGACATTTAATCACAGTTTCACGGATTTTTTACTTACCTTTATACTTACCTCTTGACGGTATGAGCTACGGAGCTCAGCCACAGTGGACGGAGGTCCGCTATGGCCGACGGAGACGGCGTCCCCATGCAGCTGCTGATCAGGTGTGGTTTGGGGATCGACGGTGGGCAGGAGCCGGGAATGGCCTGTGCACCTCCGGTGCCACAGTCTGTGGTGCCGGTTTCTAACTTTTATCCTAACCGGCCTGTGCCTCCCTGGGGATTTCTGGCACCAGCTCGTTCCTCAGGACCGCGACAGGGCTCGGGAGCCCGCACGAGATCGTATGCGGCAGTGGTCCGCCAGCCTGATTCCCGGCGCACTCGGAACCGTTATTATGGCACTCTGCAGCAGGGGGGCAATGATCCACGTCGACAGGATTCCTCGACGGCCAAAAGCCGGCAGACCCAACCTACAGATCCGCAGTTTGCTGCCCAGGTGCGTCTCCTGTATAAGATTATTAAAATGGTGCACCACCTGCAGAATGTGAGCCCTAAGCCAGATCACCCGGGTCCACGGATGATTGCCCGAATGGTGGATGTTTTGGCCTCTGTTATTAAGCCAGCTGTTCCTACTATGAATACGGTCGATATGATAGTTGGCAATGCAAAAACTGGGGTTATAACACATTAATAATTCTGCAGGACCATTACAAAGCTGGGTTAGACACTTTATTGGCTGACTTACCTGAGTGTTTGGCCCTGATTGGAGACACGCTTTTGAGGTGGCCACAAGGTGGGCTAGGCGTAACCTCACTCGAGTAACGCAGGACGTCCTGGACCACGCGGAGGCTTTGGTGTTGTCTAGGTTAGAAACAGGTGTGGGAGGGGTTGATGGGGGTGACAACGGTTTACAAGCTGAGCAGCGGGTACGTGAAGCACGGCAGGCGGTGAACCGTGGAGCGGTTCTTCCTGAGTCCCAGGCACAATTCCTGGAGGAAATTGTGGAACTTTCCTCGGAGCATGGATCTTCCACGATGCAGGAGGGGGCTCCTACGCCACGGAAGCAGAGGGCAAAGTCTGCGGCACCTGTAACGACACAACAACCGTTGACGGACGTGCAGCCTGCTCCTTCTGAAAGCGGGGATTATCGGACTCGACTGGTGGACCCCACCTGTTCCAGTCATGTGTTCTGTTGCCACGATGACTGATCAACGGCCACTGAGTCCGGGCGGCTGGGGGAGATTGTTAAAGAGGATGAGGATTCCCACCCTCCAGCTTATGGTTCTCCCAAGATGCGGAGGACACAGGGACGCCTGCGTGTGCCACATCTGCAGGAGGGTGAGTGTGCTGCACGTTACCCTGGGGGGGAAGTAAGGGAGACTCACCTGTTGGAGGGGGAAGAGTTATTGGATTTAGACCAGACCCGACACTGGTTCCTGAAGTGCAGGTTCATGCAGCTTTAATACATGCAACCCAGGGACAAAGGGGTGAGGGATTGCTTTCGGCTGAACTGTTGGAGGACCTGCAGGGTTCATTCTCCCTGGATCCTCTGGGTGACAGCACGTCTACTCCACGACCCATGACTTACAGGCCATTTAGACATATGAACTCTGACAGGAAATTGGTAGAGTGGACTCTCACTGTGAGGAAGAAATGGCTCATCATGGGGATTCCAATATAGCACGTCTTCCCGAACACTCTATTGCAGACCTGCAAATAGACAGTTATCCGGGGCCAACTTCAGACATGCTGAAGCCATAATTACAAAAATGACGAGTCATGTGTCTGTGGAAAAGGTGGTTTTAGCCTTTGGTCTTAACAGCCGTGCACAAAAGGCAAAAGAGACGGCAGTTAAACAACTGCAGACTGCACTTAGGGCAGCGAAGAAATCCTTCCCGTATGCGCAACTGTGGATCCCTTTGGTGAACTACTCACCATCCCTGCCGCTGGAGGAACAGGATACTCTGCAACAGCTGAATGCGCATATCGCCCGCAACATGCCATTCATTGAGCCCCTCAGTGCCGACGAGTTCCACACGGAAGCGGATCACGTCCATTGGACAACTGAAACAGCGCAGGCTATGTTTAACCATTGGGTTTCGTTTTTAAACTGCAATGCCCGTAAGCCTCTTAGGGAGGGGCGGGAAGGTTTTCACTCTCGGTCCTCTAAGAATGTTATTAACTTGTCACAGAATTTTCATCCCACCCAGGCACAGCTGGATCTCCTGAACAGAGGTTTGACCTTCATTCCTACGGTGAACCTTGGCAAGGATCAAAAGAACAATTTACATTTAGACATACAGAATTATCATAGGAGAATCAAATTGGCTGTATATTTTAACAGGGACGATGATGAGGTAGACACTACACTGACACCATTTATGCCTAAGTCTGTATGGACACCACCAGATGACAAATTGCCTAATGACATAAAAAACTGGTGAGTAGGGATCGGGAAGATTTTAGAAAGGTATTTAAATTTTGTAGAGAAAAGCCAAATTTAACAGGGGAAGAAGTGGTAGCACTAAGGGAATTAACCAATAATAAACATATTGTTATAAAACCGGCTGACAAAGGGAGTGCGGTGGTCATTATGGGAAGGGATCAATATGTATTTGAGGTCCAGCGCCAATTAAGTGACAAGACTTACTACAAGCCGTTGTCAGCGCCGATTTATGTACAAACTATTCCTGTAGTACATTCCATCCTAGATACACTAAAGAACAAACATTTTATTACTGGGAAACAAAGGGAATATCTAAGGGGAGATAGAGATCCTAGGGAGCGGAGGTTTTACATTTTGCCAAAAATACACAAGGACCCTGCAAAATGGACTGTGCCACACTTGATACCGCGGGGAGGCCGATTGTGTCCGACTGTGGATCTGAAACCTATCAGACGGCTGAGTATATTGATTATTTTTTTTTTCCGTTATCCATTCTTCACCCTTCCTATGTCAAGGACACGTATCATTTCATTGATATTGTTAAAAGTTTAAAAATTCCCAAAAACTCATTTTTCTTTAGTTTAGAGATGGACAGTTTATACACTAATATAGATATAAGGACGGGATTAGCGTCAGTAAAAAAAGTGTTTGACAAGCATCCGGACCCCCACAGACCGGATGAGGAGCTATTACAATTGCTTGAGATTAATCTCACCAGAAATGATTTTGTGTTTGATGGCAAGTTTTATTTGCAAATTAAAGGGACCGCAATGGGGAAACGTTTTGCCCGGCATATGCCAACATTTTTATGGCAAATTGGGAGGAGGAAGTTTTGAGTAAATGTTCTAAAAGACCGTTGCATTATTTCAGATATTTAGATGATATCTGGGGTGTCTGGTGTCATTCTGAGGGGAGTTTGAAGATTTTATGTTAGGCTTAAACAGTCATGATCCATCTATCACGTTAAAACACACAATAGACTACCAATCCATTGATTTTCTGGATACCACAGTTTATAAAGGCCCCTCATTTGCGGGTAGTGGTAAGTTGGATGTGAAGGTTTTCTTCAAAGACACAGACACCCATGCCTTATTATTTGAAGCAGCTTTCATCCTCAACACACGTTTCGAGGATTGATCAAGTCTCAGCTGCTGCGATTCCATAGAATTTGCACACAAACCACTAGTTTTTGGGAAGCGGTTAGACTCTTATTTGGAGCTTTGAGAAAAAGAGGGTATTCGAGGTCATTTTTGAGACGCTGTCTGACTAAATTTAAAGATGAAAAAATGAGGACTAACAAAAACATTATTCCTTTAATTACGAAGTACTCATCTATGAGTAAAATCCTGAACAGGAAACTAAAACTTAATTATGAAACCTTCATTGGGAAAAAGGGAATTTTGGCAAACTGTGAAGTCATCTCTGCATACACAAAAATAAGAATTTAAGGGATTATCTGGTTAGGGCAAGATTGGAACCGATACATCGGCCTAATTTGGGACACAAATTAGATTCATTTTCTCCTCTGAAATATGTAAAAAATAGATTAAGCAACACAATTTATAGGATAGATCAACAGTTTACGCCACAAACCCGGAATTGTGTGTACATTATTTTCTGTATTAAATGTGGGAAACAATATATTGGGGAAACCAAAAACACAATTAGAATGAGGATGTGGCAACACAGATTTAATATTAACCACAAGAGGGAGGCAAATAGTCCTTTAGTAGATCATTTTATTGTACATGGGATACAAGCATTGAGAGTGGCAGGTCTACAGAGCTACTCATGTTGGACTGACAAACAAAGACAGAGTCATGAAAGACGGTGGATTCACAAACTACAAACGTTAGAACCAATTGGCTTGAATATTAGACACTAGATACTTTTGATTGGCAACGAATTTTAATCTGATATGGGAGGGTTGAGTCTGAATAATGACACGGTTATGGTACGGGTTACTGGAGTTAAAATACACACATACTCTATACATTCATATTCCTATCCCGGTGATTTTTTTATTATTATTAATTTTTATTATTATTTTTTATTATTTTTTATTATTTTTTATTTTTTTATTTTTTTTTTTCTTATTATTATTATTTCTTTTGCCTAACCCTAACCTAGCCTAACCCTAACCCTAACCCTAACCCTAACCCTAACCACTTCCCCATACACTGCCTAACCCTAACCCTAACCACAAATTGGTACTTACCTTAATTTTGGGTGGGCTTGATTATTTTGTGGAAGAAAAACTCACATGAGAAACAATTGTAACTTTATGGTTACTACTATTATTATTCTTTATTTATTAATTATTATTTCTTATTGATTTTTTATTTCACACAGCTGGCAATGAAGAACCAAACCTGTTGGATTATGATGTTCACGTTGTTTATAGGACGGAGTACTGTTCCAGTGTAGGATCGTGTGTGGTTATGTTGATGTATTCCTGGACAGGTCCTCACATCACTCTGCTGCTGCATTGATTGCTGCTGTGTCTGTGGAAGACAAATATGTTCAAACACTTTTAAGTTTAAAGTGGATAAGTGGTGATGGGTTGGTGGATTATTGAATACATACTTTATTTATTTATTTATTTATTTATTTATTTATTTAAGATACTGTGCATTTGTTCTCGGTAGTTGCCTTGCTTGAAGGAAGACAGATAAATTTCATTTCTGTTATAATTAATGTGCAATGTCCGCAAATACGCCCGGACTACTAAGGACGGAACACGAAGTGGCCGGACATGTATCGCGGTGACACCGGCGATGACGTCATTGTTGCGGTAGTCCGGCGGGAGCTGCTCAGTTCTGCTCCGGCTGAGAGAGAGACACATGCGCGCACGCTTTTCAGTGACTTTAACACGGTGCCCTCGCCTGAAGAAGACCCTTGCGGTTGAAACGTCGCGATTTATGGGCACAAAGACTCTCTCTGTGTGAGACTTTTTTTGTTTTCGGAGTGGTTTATGTTTATTTGTTTTATAGTTGGAAATTCGGTGGTTTTTCTTTTTTCACGAGTTGTCATTTTGTTTTCTATTGAAACCGACTGATTCTTTGTTCTTGTTGTTTTGATAATAAAACACATTTTTTTGGACATTTAATCACAGTTTCACGGATTTTTTACTTACCTTTATACTTACCTCTTGACGGTATGAGCTACGGAGCTCAGCCACAGTGGACGGAGGTCCGCTATGGCCGACGGAGACGGCGTCCCCATGCAGCTGCTGATCAGGTGTGGTTTGGGGATCGACGGTGGGCAGGAGCCGGGAATGGCCTGTGCACCTCCGGTGCCACAGTCTGTGGTGCCGGTTTCTAACTTTTATCCTAACCGGCCTGTGCCTCCCTGGGGATTTCTGGCACCAGCTCGTTCCTCAGGACCGCGACAGGGCTCGGGAGCCCGCACGAGATCGTATCGCGGCAGTGGTCCGCCAGCCTGATTCCCGGCGCACTCGGAACCGTTATTATGGCACTCTGCAGCAGGGGGCAATGATCCACGTCGACAGGATTCCTCGACGGCCAAAAGCCGGCAGACCCAACCTACAGATCCGCAGTTTGCTGCCCAGGTGCGTCTCCTGTATAAGATTATTAAAATGGTGCACCACCTGCAGAATGTGAGCCCTAAGCCAGATCACCCGGGTCCACGGATGATTGCCCGAATGGTGGATGTTTTGGCCTCTGTTATTAAGCCAGCTGTTCCTACTATGAATACGGTCGATATGATAGTTGGCAATGCAAAAACTGGGGTTATAACACATTAATAATTCTGCAGGACCATTACAAAGCTGGGTTAGACACTTTATTGGCTGACTTACCTGAGTGTTTGGCCCTGATTGGAGACACGCTTTTGAGGTGGCCACAAGGTGGGCTAGGCGTAACCTCACTCGAGTAACGCAGGGGCGTCCTGGACCACGCGGAGGCTTTGGTGTTGTCTAGGTTAGAAACAGGTGTGGGAGGGGTTGATGGGGGTGACAACGGTTTACAAGCTGAGCAGCGGGTACGTGAAGCACGGCAGGCGGTGAACCGTGGAGCGGTTCTTCCTGAGTCCCAGGCACAATTCCTGGAGGAAATTGTGGAACTTTCCTCGGAGCATGGATCTTCCACGATGCAGGAGGGGGCTCCTACGCCACGGAAGCAGAGGGCAAAGTCTGCGGCACCTGTAACGACACAACAACCGTTGACGGACGTGCAGCCTGCTCCTTCTGAAAGCGGGGATTATCGGACTCGACTGGTGGACCCCACCTGTTCCAGTCATGTGTTCTGTTGCCACGATGACTGATCAACGGCCACTGAGTCCGGGCGGCTGGGGGAGATTGTTAAAGAGGATGAGGATTCCCACCCTCCAGCTTATGGTTCTCCCAAGATGCGGAGGACACAGGGACGCCTGCGTGTGCCACATCTGCAGGAGGGTGAGTGTGCTGCACGTTACCCTGGGGGAAGTAAGGGAGACTCACCTGTTGGAGGGGAAGAGTTATTGGATTTAGACCAGACCCCGACACTGGTTCCTGAAGTGCAGGTTCATGCAGCTTTAATACATGCAACCCAGGGACAAAGGGGTGAGGGATTGCTTTCGGCTGAACTGTTGGAGGACCTGCAGGGTTCATTCTCCCTGGATCCTCTGGGTGACAGCACGTCTACTCCACGACCCATGACTTACAGGCCATTTAGACATATGAACTCTGACAGGAAATTGGTAGAGTGGACTCTCACTGTGAGGAAGAAATGGCTCATCATGGGGATTCCAATATAGCACGTCTTCCCGAACACTCTATTGCAGACCTGCAAATAGACAGTTATCCGGGGCCAACTTCAGACATGCTGAAGCCATAATTACAAAAATGACGAGTCATGTGTCTGTGGAAAAGGTGGTTTTAGCCTTTGGTCTTAACAGCCGTGCACAAAAGGCAAAAGAGACGGCAGTTAAACAACTGCAGACTGCACTTAGGGCAGCGAAGAAATCCTTCCCGTATGCGCAACTGTGGATCCCTTTGGTGAACTACTCACCATCCCTGCCGCTGGAGGAACAGGATACTCTGCAACAGCTGAATGCGCATATCGCCCGCAACATGCCATTCATTGAGCCCCTCAGTGCCGACGAGTTCCACACGGAAGCGGATCACGTCCATTGGACAACTGAAACAGCGCAGGCTATGTTTAACCATTGGGTTTCGTTTTTAAACTGCAATGCCCGTAAGCCTCTTAGGGAGGGGCGGGAAGGTTTTCACTCTCGGTCCTCTAAGAATGTTATTAACTTGTCACAGAATTTTCATCCCACCCAGGCACAGCTGGATCTCCTGAACAGAGGTTTGACCTTCATTCCTACGGTGAACCTTGGCAAGGATCAAAAGAACAATTTACATTTAGACATACAGAATTATCATAGGAGAATCAAATTGGCTGTATATTTTAACAGGGACGATGATGAGGTAGACACTACACTGACACCATTTATGCCTAAGTCTGTATGGACACCACCAGATGACAAATTGCCTAATGACATAAAAAAACTGGTGAGTAGGGATCGGGAAGATTTTAGAAAGGTATTTAAATTTTGTAGAGAAAAGCCAAATTTAACAGGGAAGAAGTGGTAGCACTAAGGGAATTAACCAATAATAAACATATTGTTATAAAACCGGCTGACAAAGGGAGTGCGGTGGTCATTATGGGAAGGGATCAATATGTATTTGAGGTCCAGCGCCAATTAAGTGACAAGACTTACTACAAGCCGTTGTCAGCGCCGATTTATGTACAAACTATTCCTGTAGTACATTCCATCCTAGATACACTAAAGAACAAACATTTTATTACTGGGAAACAAAGGGAATATCTAAGGGAGATAGAGATCCTAGGGAGCGGAGGTTTTACATTTTGCCAAAAATACACAAGGACCCTGCAAAATGGACTGTGCCACACTTGATACCGCCGGGAGGCGATTGTGTCCGACTGTGGATCTGAAACCTATCAGACGGCTGAGTATATTGATTATTTTCTTTTCCGTTATCCATTCTTCACCCTTCCTATGTCAAGGACACGTATCATTTCATTGATATTGTTAAAAGTTTAAAAATTCCCAAAAACTCATTTTTCTTTAGTTTAGATGTGGACAGTTTATACACTAATATAGATATAAGGACGGGATTAGCGTCAGTAAAAAAAGTGTTTGACAAGCATCCGGACCCCACAGACCGGATGAGGAGCTATTACAATTGCTTGAGATTAATCTCACCAGAAATGATTTTGTGTTTGATGGCAAGTTTTATTTGCAAATTAAAGGGACCGCAATGGGGAAACGTTTTGCCCGGCATATGCCAACATTTTTATGGCAAATTGGGAGGAGGAAGTTTTGAGTAAATGTTCTAAAAGACCGTTGCATTATTTCAGATATTTAGATGATATCTGGGGTGTCTGGTGTCATTCTGAGGGGGAGTTTGAAGATTTTATGTTAGGCTTAAACAGTCATGATCCATCTATCACGTTAAAACACACAATAGACTACCAATCCATTGATTTTCTGGATACCACAGTTTATAAAGGCCCCTCATTTGCGGGTAGTGGTAAGTTGGATGTGAAGGTTTTCTTCAAAGACACAGACACCCATGCCTTATTATTTGAAGCAGCTTTCATCCTCAACACACGTTTCGAGGATTGATCAAGTCTCAGCTGCTGCGATTCCATAGAATTTGCACACAAACCACTAGTTTTTGGGAAGCGGTTAGACTCTTATTTGGAGCTTTGAGAAAAAGAGGGTATTCGAGGTCATTTTTGAGACGCTGTCTGACTAAATTTAAAGATGAAAAAATGAGGACTAACAAAAACATTATTCCTTTAATTACGAAGTACTCATCTATGAGTAAAATCCTGAACAGGAAACTAAAACTTAATTATGAAACCTTCATTGGGAAAAAGGGAATTTTGGCAAACTGTGAAGTCATCTCTGCATACACAAAAAATAAGAATTTAAGGGATTATCTGGTTAGGGCAAGATTGGAACCGATACATCGGCCTAATTTGGGACACAAATTAGATTCATTTTCTCCTCTGAAATATGTAAAAATAGATTAAGCAACACAATTTATAGGATAGATCAACAGTTTACGCCACAAACCCGGAATTGTGTGTACATTATTTTCTGTATTAAATGTGGGAAACAATATATTGGGGAAACCAAAAACACAATTAGAATGAGGATGTGGCAACACAGATTTAATATTAACCACAAGAGGGAGGCAAATAGTCCTTTAGTAGATCATTTTATTGTACATGGGATACAAGCATTGAGAGTGGCAGGTCTACAGAGCTACTCATGTTGGACTGACAAACAAAGACAGAGTCATGAAAGACGGTGGATTCACAAACTACAAACGTTAGAACCAATTGGCTTGAATATTAGACACTAGATACTTTTGATTGGCAACGAATTTTAATCTGATATGGGAGGGTTGAGTCTGAATAATGACACGGTTATGGTACGGGTTACTGGAGTTAAAATACACACATACTCTATACATTCATATTCCTATCCCGGTGATTTTTTTATTATTATTAATTTTTATTATTATTTTTATTATTTTTTATTATTTTTTATTTTTTTATTTTTTTATTTTTCTTATTATTATTATTTCTTTTGCCTAACCCTAACCCTAGCCTAACCCTAACCCTAACCCTAACCCTAACCCTAACCACTTCCCCATACACTGCCTAACCCTAACCCTAACCACAAATTGGTACTTACCTTAATTTTGGGTGGGCTTGATTATTTTGTGGAAGAAAAACTCACATGAGAAACAATTGTAACTTTATGGTTACTACTATTATTATTCTTTATTTATTAATTATTATTTCTTATTGATTTTTTATTTCACACAGCTGGCAATGAAGAACCAAACCTGTTGGATTATGATGTTCACGTTGTTTATAGGACGGAGTACTGTTCCAGTGTAGGATCGTGTGTGGTTATGTTGATGTATTCCTGGACAGGTCCTCACATCACTCTGCTGCTGCATTGGATTGCTGCTGTGTCTGTGGAAGACAAATATGTTCAAACACTTTTAAGTTTAAAGTGGATAAGTGGTGATGGGTTGGTGGATTATTGAATACATACTTTATTTATTTATTTATTTATTTATTTATTTATTTAAGATACTGTGCATTTGTTCTCGGTAGTTGCCTTGCTTGAAGGAAGACAGATAAATTTCATTTCTGTTATAATTAATGTGCAATGTCCGCAAATACGCCCGGACTACTAAGGACGGAACACGAGAAGTGGCGGACATGTATCGCGGTGACACCGGCGATGCGTCATTGTTGCCGGTAGTCCGGCGGAGCTGCTCAGTTCTGCTCCGGCTGAGAGAGAGACACATGCGCGCACGCTTTTCAGTGACTTTAACACGGTGCCCTCGCCTGAAGAAGACCCTTGCGGTTGAAACGTCGCGATTTATGGGCACAAAGACTCTCTGTGTGAGACTTTTTTGTTTTCGGAGTGGTTTATGTTTATTTGTTTTATAGTTGGAAATTCGGTGGTTTTTTTTTTTCACGAGTTGTCATTTTGTTTTCTATTGAAACCGACTGATTCTTTGTTTCTTGTTGTTTTTGATAATAAAACACATTTTTTTGGACATTTAATCACAGTTTCACGGATTTTTTACTTACCTTTATACTTACCTCTTGACGGTATGAGCTACGGAGCTCAGCCACAGTGGACGGAGGTCCGCTATGGCCGACGGAGACGGCGTCCCCATGCAGCTGCTGATCAGGTGTGGTTTGGGGATCGACGGTGGGCAGGAGCCCGGGAATGGCCTGTGCACCTCCGGTGCCACAGTCTGTGGTGCCGGTTTCTAACTTTTATCCTAACCGGCCTGTGCCTCCTGGGGATTTCTGGCACCAGCTCGTTCCTCAGGACGCGACAGGGCTCGGGAGCCCGCGACGAGATCGTATGCGGCAGTGGTCCGCCAGCCTGATTCCCGGCGCACTCGGAACCGTTATTATGGCACTCTGCAGCAGGGGGGCAATGATCCACGTCGACAGGATTCCTCGACGGCCAAAAGCCGGCAGACCCAACCTACAGATCCGCAGTTTGCTGCCCAGGTGCGTCTCCTGTATAAGATTATTAAAATGGTGCACCACCTGCAGAATGTGAGCCCTAAGCCAGATCACCCGGGTCCACGGATGATTGCCCGAATGGTGGATGTTTTGGCCTCTGTTATTAAGCCAGCTGTTCCTACTATGAATACGGTCGATATGATAGTTGGCAATGCAAAAAACTGGGGTTATAACACATTAATAATTCTGCAGGACCATTACAAAGCTGGGTTAGACACTTTATTGGCTGACTTACCTGAGTGTTTGGCCCCTGATTGGAGACACGCTTTTGAGGTGGCCACAAGGTGGGCTAGGCGTAACCTCACTCGAGTAACGCAGGACGTCCTGGACCACGCGGAGGCTTTGGTGTTGTCTAGGTTAGAAACAGGTGTGGGAGGGGTTGATGGGGGTGACAACGGTTTACAAGCTGAGCAGCGGGTACGTGAAGCACGGCAGGCGGTGAACCGTGGAGCGGTTCTTCCTGAGTCCCAGGCACAATTCCTGGAGGAAATTGTGGAACTTTCCTCGGAGCATGGATCTTCCACGATGCAGGAGGGGGCTCCTACGCCACGGAAGCAGAGGGCAAAGTCTGCGGCACCTGTAACGACACAACAACCGTTGACGGACGTGCAGCCTGCTCCTTCTGAAAGCGGGGGATTATCGGACTCGACTGGTGGACCCCCACCTGTTCCAGTCATGTGTTCTGTTGCCACGATGACTGATCAACGGCCACTGAGTCCGGGCGGCTGGGGGGAGATTGTTAAAGAGGATGAGGATTCCCACCCTCCAGCTTATGGTTCTCCCAAGATGCGGAGGACACAGGGACGCCTGCGTGTGCCACATCTGCAGGAGGGTGAGTGTGCTGCACGTTACCCTGGGGGAAGTAAGGGAGACTCACCTGTTGGGGGGAAGAGTTATTGGATTTAGACCAGACCCGACACTGGTTCCTGAAGTGCAGGTTCATGCAGCTTTAATACATGCAACCCAGGGACAAAGGGGTGAGGGATTGCTTTCGGCTGAACTGTTGGAGGACCTGCAGGGTTCATTCTCCCTGGATCCTCTGGGTGACAGCACGTCTACTCCACGACCCATGACTTACAGGCCATTTAGACATATGAACTCTGACAGGAAATTGGTAGAGTGGACTCTCACTGTGAGGAAGAAATGGCTCATCATGGGGATTCCAATATAGCACGTCTTCCCGAACACTCTATTGCAGACCTGCAAATAGACAGTTATCCGGGGCCAACTTCAGACATGCTGAAGCCATAATTACAAAAATGACGAGTCATGTGTCTGTGGAAAAGGTGGTTTTAGCCTTTGGTCTTAACAGCCGTGCACAAAAGGCAAAAGAGACGGCAGTTAAACAACTGCAGACTGCACTTAGGGCAGCGAAGAAATCCTTCCCGTATGCGCAACTGTGGATCCCTTTGGTGAACTACTCACCATCCCTGCCGCTGGAGGAACAGGATACTCTGCAACAGCTGAATGCGCATATCGCCCGCAACATGCCATTCATTGAGCCCCTCAGTGCCGGACGAGTTCCACACGGAAGCGGATCACGTCCATTGGACAACTGAAACAGCGCAGGCTATGTTTAACCATTGGGTTTCGTTTTTAAACTGCAATGCCCGTAAGCCTCTTAGGGGAGGGGCGGGAAGGTTTTCACTCTCGGTCCTCTAAGAATGTTATTAACTTGTCACAGAATTTTCATCCCACCCAGGCACAGCTGGATCTCCTGAACAGAGGTTTGACCTTCATTCCTACGGTGAACCTTGGCAAGGATCAAAAGAACAATTTACATTTAGACATACAGAATTATCATAGGAGAATCAAATTGGCTGTATATTTTAACAGGGACGATGATGAGGTAGACACTACACTGACACCATTTATGCCTAAGTCTGTATGGACACCACCAGATGACAAATTGCCTAATGACATAAAAAAACTGGTGAGTAGGGATCGGGAAGATTTTAGAAAGGTATTTAAATTTTGTAGAGAAAAGCCAAATTTAACAGGGGAAGAAGTGGTAGCACTAAGGGAATTAACCAATAATAAACATATTGTTATAAAACCGGCTGACAAAGGGAGTGCGGTGGTCATTATGGGAAGGGATCAATATGTATTTGAGGTCCAGCGCCAATTAAGTGACAAGACTTACTACAAGCCGTTGTCAGCGCCGATTTATGTACAAACTATTCCTGTAGTACATTCCATCCTAGATACACTAAAGAACAAACATTTTATTACTGGGAAACAAAGGGAATATCTAAGGGGAGATAGAGATCCTAGGGAGCGGAGGTTTTACATTTTGCCAAAAATACACAAGGACCCTGCAAAATGGACTGTGCCACACTTGATACCGCCGGGGAGGCCGATTGTGTCCGACTGTGGATCTGAAACCTATCAGACGGCTGAGTATATTGATTATTTTCTTTTTCCGTTATCCATTCTTCACCCTTCCTATGTCAAGGACACGTATCATTTCATTGATATTGTTAAAAGTTTAAAAATTCCCAAAAACTCATTTTTCTTTAGTTTAGATGTGGACAGTTTATACACTAATATAGATATAAGGACGGGATTAGCGTCAGTAAAAAAAGTGTTTGACAAGCATCCGGACCCCCACAGACCGGATGAGGAGCTATTACAATTGCTTGAGATTAATCTCACCAGAAATGATTTTGTGTTTGATGGCAAGTTTTATTTGCAAATTAAAGGGACCGCAATGGGGAAACGTTTTGCCCCGGCATATGCCAACATTTTTATGGCAAATTGGGAGGAGGAAGTTTTGAGTAAATGTTCTAAAAGACCGTTGCATTATTTCAGATATTTAGATGATATCTGGGGTGTCTGGTGTCATTCTGAGGGGGAGTTTGAAGATTTTATGTTAGGCTTAAACAGTCATGATCCATCTATCACGTTAAAACACACAATAGACTACCAATCCATTGATTTTCTGGATACCACAGTTTATAAAGGCCCCTCATTTGCGGGTAGTGGTAAGTTGGATGTGAAGGTTTTCTTCAAAGACACAGACACCCATGCCTTATTATTTCGAAGCAGCTTTCATCCTCAACACACGTTTCGAGGATTGATCAAGTCTCAGCTGCTGCGATTCCATAGAATTTGCACACAAACCACTAGTTTTTGGGAAGCGGTTAGACTCTTATTTGGAGCTTTGAGAAAAAGAGGGTATTCGAGGTCATTTTGAGACGCTGTCTGACTAAATTTAAAGATGAAAAAATGAGGACTAACAAAAACATTATTCCTTTAATTACTGAAGTACTCATCTATGAGTAAAATCCTGAACAGGAAACTAAAACTTAATTATGAAACCTTCATTGGGAAAAAGGGAATTTTGGCAAACTGTGAAGTCATCTCTGCATACACAAAAATAAGAATTTAAGGGATTATCTGGTTAGGGCAAGATTGGAACCGATACATCGGCCTAATTTGGGACACAAATTAGATTCATTTTCTCCTCTGAAATATGTAAAAAATAGATTAAGCAACACAATTTATAGGATAGATCAACAGTTTACGCCACAAACCCGGAATTGTGTGTACATTATTTTCTGTATTAAATGTGGGAAACAATATATTGGGGAAACCAAAAACACAATTAGAATGAGGATGTGGCAACACAGATTTAATATTAACCACAAGAGGGAGGCAAATAGTCCTTTAGTAGATCATTTTATTGTACATGGGATACAAGCATTGAGAGTGGCAGGTCTACAGAGCTACTCATGTTGGACTGACAAACAAAGACAGAGTCATGAAAGACGGTGGATTCACAAACTACAAACGTTAGAACCAATTGGCTTGAATATTAGACACTAGATACTTTTGATTGGCAACGAATTTTAATCTGATATGGGAGGGTTGAGTCTGAATAATGACACGGTTATGGTACGGGTTACTGGAGTTAAAATACACACATACTCTATACATTCATATTCCTATCCCGGTGATTTTTTTATTATTATTAATTTTTATTATTATTTTTATTATTTTTTTATTATTTTTTATTTTTTTTTTTTTATTTTTCTTATTATTATTATTTCTTTTGCCTAACCCTAACCCTAGCCTAACCCTAACCCTAACCCTAACCCTAACCCTAACCACTTCCCCATACACTGCCTAACCCTAACCCTAACCACAAATTGGTACTTACCTTAATTTTGGGTGGGCTTGATTATTTTGTGGAAGAAAAACTCACATGAGAAACAATTGTAACTTTATGGTTACTACTATTATTATTCTTTATTTATTAATTATTATTTCTTATTGATTTTTTATTTCACACAGCTGGCAATGAAGAACCAAACCTGTTGGATTATGATGTTCACGTTGTTTATAGGACGGAGTACTGTTCCAGTGTAGGATCGTGTGTGGTTATGTTGATGTATTCCTGGACAGGTCCTCACATCACTCTGCTGCTGCATTGGATTGCTGCTGTGTCTGTGGAAGACAAATATGTTCAAACACTTTTAAGTTTAAAGTGGATAAGTGGTGATGGGTTGGTGGATTATTGAATACATACTTTATTTATTTATTTATTTATTTATTTATTTATTTAAGATACTGTGCATTTGTTCTCGGTAGTTGCCTTGCTTGAAGGAAGACAGATAAATTTCATTTCTGTTATAATTAATGTGCAATGTCCGCAAATACGCCCGGACTACTAAGGGCGGAACACGAGAAGTGGCCGGACATGTATCGCGGTGACACCGGCGATGGCGTCATTGTTGCGGTAGTCCGGCGGGAGCTGCTCAGTTCTGCTCCGGCTGAGAGAGAGACACATGCGCGCACGCTTTTCAGTGACTTTAACACGGTGCCCTCGCCTGAAGAAGACCCTTGCGGTTGAAACGTCGCGATTTATGGGCACAAAGACTCTCTCTGTGTGAGACTTTTTGTTTTCGGAGTGGTTTATGTTTATTTGTTTTATAGTTGGAAATTCGGTGGTTTTTCTTTTTCACGAGTTGTCATTTTGTTTTCTATTGAAACCGACTGATTCTTTGTTCTTGTTGTTTTGATAATAAAACACATTTTTTTGGACATTTAATCACAGTTTCACGGATTTTTTACTTACCTTTATACTTACCTCTTGACGGTATGAGCTACGGAGCTCAGCCACAGTGGACGGAGGTCCGCTATGGCCGACGGAGACGGCGTCCCCATGCAGCTGCTGATCAGGTGTGGTTTGGGGATCGACGGTGGGCAGGAGCCCGGGGAATGGCCTGTGCACCTCCGGTGCCACAGTCTGTGGTGCCGGTTTCTAACTTTTATCCTAACCCTAACCCTAACCCTAACCCTAACCCTAACCCTAACCCCTAACCCTAACCCTAACCCCTAACCCTAACCCTAACCCTAACCCTAACCCTAACCCCTAACCCTAACCCTAACCCTAACCCTAACCCCTAACCCTAACCCTAACCCTAACCCTAACCCTAACCCCTAACCCTAACCCTAACCCTAACCCTAACCCTAACCCTAACCCGAACCGGACACGGGGAAAACGCATGCAGATGAGACGTCAAGTTGGACGCCGCTGCTTCACAGGGAGGACCGAGGCTAAGAATAGCACTGGAAAGATGCTACAGAAGCGGCCGACACGCACTCGTGCTGGGGAGAGCACAGGCTGTCGTCAGAGGGACTCACACACGTCACCTACCGTGGGTTTAATTTTAATTTTTATTATTATTTGGCTGGGGGGAAGAATGTACTTTGGGGTGTTAGGACAGTGTAATGTGCCTGTGCACTTTCCTGGGCTCTTTGAGTCCAGATTTACCTTAAATTCCTAACCCGCCCGTGCCTGCACTGTTTACTCTCTGGGGTGTGTTTGGACCTCCTGCCTCTTAGTAGTATTTTTGTTTATTTATTTTTTTTTTTTATTATTTTATTATTTTATTATTTTTTATTATTTTTTATTTTTGAATTTACTGCCTTGCCCTGACTCCTTTATCCTAACCCTAACCGTCCGTGGGTACTGCCTAACCCTAACCTTCCGTTGTATCCTTATTTTAGGTGGGCTTCCTTATTTTTAATAATATTTTTTATTAATTATTTATTTTTTATTATTTTTTTATTTTTTTATTTTTTATTTTTGAAATTAAGCTCATTTGGTGGGTTTATTATTTAGATAGCAAAGGCGACCTCTGCCAGCTTACCGAATATATGTGGGTGCATTGACGCTGTTTTGTAGTGATACAGAGAGACGTGCTTGGAGAGGGGAGGGGTGAGTAGCTGTAAAGGGGTGCCGCCCACACGCTCACAACGAACTATGTCTGGACAAGTTGCCACAGCTCAGCCACAGCCTGATGAAGGGGAAACTACCCAAACGTAGCTACAGAGGCATGAGCACACGGGCCACGGAATAGTGAGCCACAATATATCCGTATGTCAAGCAGGACTACGTCGATTACCTGGAACCGGACACGGGAAAACGCATGCAGATGAGACGTCAAGTTGGACGCCGCTGCTTCACAGGGAGGACCGAGGCTAAGAATAGCACTGGAAAGATGCTACAGAAGCGGCCGACACGCACTCGTGCTGGGGAGAGCACAGGCTGTCGTCAGAGGGACTCACACACGTCACCTACCGTGGGTTTAATTTTAATTTTTATTATTATTTGGCTGGGGGGAAGAATGTACTTTGGGGTGTTAGGACAGTGTAATGTGCCTGTGCACTTTCCTGGGCTCTTTGAGTCCAGATTTACCTTAAATTCCTAACCCGCCCGTGCCTGCACTGTTTACTCTCTGGGGTGTGTTTGGACCTCCTGCCTCTTAGTAGTATTTTTTGTTTATTTATTTTTTATTTTTTATTATTTTATTATTTTATTATTTTTTTATTATTTTTTTATTTTTGAATTTACTGCCTTGCCCTGACTCCTTTATCCTAACCCTAACCGTCCGTGGGTACTGCCTAACCCTAACCTTCCGTTGTATCCTTATTTTAGGTGGGCTTCCTTATTTTTAATAATATTTTTTATTAATTATTTATTTTTATTATTTTTTTTTTTTTTTTTTTTTATTTTTGAAATTAAGCTCATTTGGTGGGTTTATTATTTAGATAGCAAAGGCGACCTCTGCCAGCTTACCGAATATATGTGGGTGCATTGACGCTGTTTTGTAGTGATACAGAGAGACGTGCTTGGAGAGGGGAGGGGTGAGTAGCTGTAAAGGGGTGCCGCCCACACGCTCACAACGAACTATGTCTGGACAAGTTGCCACAGCTCAGCCACAGCCTGATGAAGGGGAAACTACCCTCAAACGTAGCTACAGAGGCATGAGCACACGGGCCACGGAATAGTGAGCCACAATATATCCGTATGTCAAGCAGGACTACGTCGATTACCTGGAACCGGACACGGGAAAACGCATGCAGATGAGGCGTCAAGTTGGGCGCCGCTGCTTCACAGGGAGGACCGAGGCTAAGAATAGCACTGGAAAGATGCTACAGAAGCGGCCGACACGCACTCGTGCTGGGAGAGCACAGGCTGTCGTCAGAGGGACTCACACACGTCACCTACCGTGGGTTTAATTTTAATTTTTATTATTATTTGGCTGGGGGAAGAATGTACTTTGGGGTGTTAGGACAGTGTAATGTGCCTGTGCACTTTCCTGGGCTCTTTGAGTCCAGATTTACCTTAAATTCCTAACCCGCCCGTGCCTGCACTGTTTACTCTCTGGGGTGTGTTTGGACCTCCTGCCTCTTAGTAGTATTTTTGTTTATTTATTTTTTATTTTTATTATTTTATTATTTTATTATTTTTATTATTTTTTTTTATTTTTGAATTTACTGCCTTGCCCTGACTCCTTTATCCTAACCCTAACCGTCCGTGGGTACTGCCTAACCCTAACCTTCCGTTGTATCCTTATTTTAGGTGGGCTTCCTTATTTTTAATAATATTTTTTATTAATTATTTATTTTTATTTTTTTTTTTTATTTTTTTATTTTTTATTTTTGAAATTAAGCTCATTTGGTGGGTTTATTATTTAGATAGCAAAGCGACCTCTGCCAGCTTACCGAATATATGTGGGTGCATTGACGCTGTTTTTGTAGTGATACAGAGAGACGTGCTTGGGAGGGGAGGGGTGAGTAGCTGTAAAGGGGTGCCGCCCACACGCTCACAACGAACTATGTCTGGACAAGTTGCCACAGCTCAGCCACAGCCTGATGAAGGGGAAACTACCCGAAACGTAGCTACAGAGGCATGAGCACACGGGCCACGGAATAGTGAGCCACAATATATCCGTATGTCAAGCAGGACTACGTCGATTACCTGGAACCGGACACGGGAAAACGCATGCAGATGAGGCGTCAAGTTGGGCGCCGCTGCTTCACAGGGAGGACCGAGGCTAAGAATAGCACTGGAAAGATGCTACAGAAGCGGCCGACACGCACTCGTGCTGGGGAGAGCACAGGCTGTCGTCAGAGGGACTCACACACGTCACCTACCGTGGGTTTAATTTTAATTTTATTATTATTTGGCTGGGGGAAGAATGTACTTTGGGGTGTTAGGACAGTGTAATGTGCCTGTGCACTTTCCTGGGCTCTTTGAGTCCAGATTTACCTTAAATTCCTAACCCGCCCGTGCCTGCACTGTTTACTCTCTGGGGTGTGTTTGGACCTCCTGCCTCTTAGTAGTATTTTTGTTTATTTATTTTTTATTTTTATTATTTTATTATTTTATTATTTTTTATTATTTTTTATTTTTGAATTTACTGCCTTGCCCTGACTCCTTTATCCTAACCCTAACCGTCCGTGGGTACTGCCTAACCCTAACCTTCCGTTGTATCCTTATTTTAGGTGGGCTTCCTTATTTTTAATAATATTTTTTATTAATTATTTATTTTTTATTATTTTTTATTTTTTTATTTTTTTATTTTTGAAATTAAGCTCATTTGGTGGGTTTATTATTTAGATAGCAAAGGCGACCTCTGCCAGCTTACCGAATATATGTGGGTGCATTGGCGCTGTTTTTGTAGTGATACAGAGAGACGTGCTTGGAGAGGGGAGGGGTGAGTAGCTGTAAAGGGGTGCCGCCCACACGCTCACAACGAACTATGTCTGGACAAGTTGCCACAGCTCAGCCACAGCCTGATGAAGGGAAACTACCCCAAACGTAGCTACAGAGGCATGAGCACACGGGCCACGGAATAGTGAGCCACAATATATCCGTATGTCAAGCAGGACTACGTCGATTACCTGGAACCGGACACTGGGAAAACGCATGCAGATGAGGCGTCAAGTTGGGCGCCGCTGCTTCACAGGGAGGACCGAGGCTAAGAATAGCACTGGAAAGATGCTACAGAAGCGGCCGACACGCACTCGTGCTGGGGAGAGCACAGGCTGTCGTCAGAGGGACTCACACACGTCACCTACCGTGGGTTTAATTTTAATTTTTATTATTATTTGGCTGGGGAAGAATGTACTTTGGGGTGTTAGGACAGTGTAATGTGCCTGTGCACTTTCCTGGGCTCTTTGAGTCCAGATTTACCTTAAATTCCTAACCCGCCCGTGCCTGCACTGTTTACTCTCTGGGGTGTGTTTGGACCTCCTGCCTCTTAGTAGTATTTTTGTTTATTTATTTTTTATTTTTTATTATTTTATTATTTTATTATTTTTTATTATTTTTTATTTTTGAATTTACTGCCTTGCCCTGACTCCTTTATCCTAACCCTAACCGTCCGTGGGTACTGCCTAACCCTAACCTTCCGTTGTATCCTTATTTTAGGTGGGCTTCCTTATTTTTAATAATATTTTTTATTAATTATTTATTTTTATTATTTTTTTTATTTTTTTATTTTTTTATTTTTGAAATTAAGCTCATTTGGTGGGTTTATTATTTAGATAGCAAAGGCGACCTCTGCCAGCTTACCGAATATATGTGGGTGCATTGACGCTGTTTTTGTAGTGATACAGAGAGACGTGCTTGGAGAGGGGAGGGGTGAGTAGCTGTAAAGGGGTGCCGCCCACACGCTCTCAACGAACTATGTCTGGACAAGTTGCCACAGCTCAGCCACAGCCTGATGAAGGGGAAACTACCCAAACGTAGCTACAGAGGCATGAGCACACGGGCCACGGAATAGTGAGCCACAATATATCCGTATGTCAAGCAGGACTACGTCGATTACCTGGAACCGGACACGGGAAAACGCATGCAGATGAGGCGTCAAGTTGGGCGCCGCTGCTTCACAGGGAGGACCGAGGCTAAGAATAGCACTGGAAAGATGCTACAGAAGCGGCCGACACGCACTCGTGCTGGGGAGAGCACAGGCTGTCGTCAGAGGGACTCACACACGTCACCTACCGTGGGTTTAATTTTAATTTTTATTATTATTTGGCTGGGGAAGAATGTACTTTGGGGTGTTAGGACAGTGTAATGTGCCTGTGCACTTTCCTGGGCTCTTTGAGTCCAGATTTACCTTAAATTCCTAACCCGCCCGTGCCTGCACTGTTTACTCTCTGGGGTGTGTTTGGACCTCCTGCCTCTTAGTAGTATTTTTGTTTATTTATTTTTTTTTTTATTATTTTATTATTTTATTATTTTTTTATTATTTTTTTATTTTTGAATTTACTGCCTTGCCCTGACTCCTTTATCCTAACCCTAACCGTCCGTGGGTACTGCCTAACCCTAACCTTCCGTTGTATCCTTATTTTAGGTGGGCTTCCTTATTTTTAATAATATTTTTTATTAATTATTTATTTTTATTATTTTTTTATTTTTTATTTTTTTATTTTTGAAATTAAGCTCATTTGGTGGGTTTATTATTTAGATAGCAAAGGCGACCTCTGCCAGCTTACCGAATATATGTGGGTGCATTGACGCTGTTTTTGTAGTGATACAGAGAGCGTGCTTGGAGAGGGGAGGGGTGAGTAGCTGTAAAGGGGTGCCGCCCACACGCTCACAACGAACTATGTCTGGACAAGTTGCCACAGCTCAGCCACAGCCTGATGAAGGGGAAACTACCCGAAAGCGTAGCTACAGAGGCATGAGCACACGGGCCACGGAATAGTGAGCCACAATATATCCGTATGTCAAGCAGGACTACGTCGATTACCTGGAACCGGACACGGGAAAACGCATGCAGATGAGGCGTCAAGTTGGGCGCCGCTGCTTCACAGGGAGGACCGAGGCTAAGAATAGCACTGGAAAGATGCTACAGAAGCGGCCGACACGCACTCGTGCTGGGGAGAGCACAGGCTGTCGTCAGAGGGACTCACACACGTCACCTACCGTGGGTTTAATTTTAATTTTTATTATTATTTGGCTGGGGGGAAGAATGTACTTTGGGGTGTTAGGACAGTGTAATGTGCCTGTGCACTTTCCTGGGCTCTTTGAGTCCAGATTTACCTTAAATTCCTAACCCTAACCCTAACCCTAACCCCTAACCCTAACCCTAACCCTAACCCTAACCCTAACCCTAACCCCTAACCCTAACCCTAACCCTAACCCTAACCCTAACCCTAACCCCTAACCCTAACCCTAACCCTAACCCTAACCCCTAACCCCTAACCCTAACCCTAACCCCTAACCCTAACCCTAACCCTAACCCTAACCCTAACCCTAACCCTAACACCTAACTCATCACAAAAGCCCAGGTGAGGAAGAAGCTCAGCAGGACCAAAGTGAAAAAGGCTACAGGCCCAGACGGCATCAGCTCCAGGCTGCTTAAAACATGCACAGAAAAACTCTGCAGCATAAAGCTGCAACCAATGTTTGGTCTGAGCCTGAAGCTGGGGAAGGTGCCACAGCTTTGGAAGACATCCTGCCTGGTGCTGCTACCAAAGACATCTCATCCAAACGACTTCAAGGACTACAGACCGGTGGCAGTTCCAGGAAATTTACAGACGATTTAATTTTACAGACATGTATTTACAGGTGAGTATATACAGACTAGTGCAGTGAGTGTGCAATATTAAATAGTGCAATGGTCATGGGGAGAATGTAGCGGTGTATGCTACATGTAGCCGTCTTCAAGCACTTCCGCCTGGTCAGGTAGGGTGCGCGTCCTCGGGTGTTCTGGCGATGTCAGAGTTGAGTCGAAGATTGTTGGTAAAACTGTCGGAAATGTACAAACCAATATCCATAAGCTCCTGTCGGGTGTATGATGTAAATGCACAGCTGTTCTGCATGAACAGAACTTAAATGAGCAACACCTAACTCATCACAAAAGCCCAGGAGAGGAAGAAGCTCAGCAGGACCAAAGCGAAGAAGGCTACAGGCCCAGACGGCATCAGCTCCAGGCTGCTTAAAACATGCACAGAAAAACTCTGCAGCATACAGCTGCAACCAATGTTTGGTCTGAGCCTGAAGCTGGGGAAGGTGCCACAGCTTTGGAAGACATCCTGCCTGGTGCTGGTACCAAAGACATCTCATCCAAACGACTTCAAGGACTACAGACCGGTGGCAGTTCCAGGAAATTTACAGACGATTTAATTTTACAGACATGTATTTACAGGTGAGTATATACAGACTAGTGCAGTGAGTGTGCAATATTAAATAGTGCAATGGTCATGGGGAGCTGTAGCGGTGTATGCTACATGTAGCCGTCTTTAAGCACTTCCGCCTGGTCAGGTAGGGTGCGCGTCCTCGGGTGTTCTGGCGATGTCAGAGTTGAGTCGAAGATTGTTGGTAAAACTGTCGGAAATGTACAAACCAATATCCATAAGCTCCTGTCGGGTGTATGATGTAAATGCACAGCTGTTCTGCATGAACAGAACTTAAATGAGCAACACCTAACTCATCACAAAAGCCCAGGTGAGGAAGAAGCTCAGCAGGACCAAGGCGAAGAAGGCTACAGGCCCAGACGGCATCAGCTCCAGGCTGCTTAAAACATGCACAGACAAACTCTGCAGCATACAGCTGCAACCAATGTTTGGTCTGAGCCTGAAGCTGGGGAAGGTGCCACAGCTTTGGAAGACATCCTGCCTGGTGCTGGTACCAAAGACATCTCATCCAAACGACTTCAAGGACTACAGACCGGTGGCAGTTCCAGGAAATTTACAGACGATTTTATTTTACAGACATGTATTTACAGGTGAGTGTATACAGACTAGTGCAGTGAGTGTGCAATATTAAATAGTGCAATGGTCATGGGGAGAATGTAGCGGTGTATGCTGCATGAACAGAACTTAAATCAGCAACACCTAACTCATCACAAAAGCCCAGGTGAGGAAGAAGCTCAGCAGGACCAAGGCGAAGAAGGCTACAGGCCAAGACGGCATCAGCTCCAGGCTGCTTAAAACATGCACAGACAAACTCTGCAGCATACAGCTGCAACCAATGTTTGGTCTGAGCCTGAAGCTGGGGAAGGTGCCACAGCTTTGGAAGACATCCTGCCTGGTGCTGGTACCAAAGACATCTCATCCAAACGACTTTAAGGACTACAGACCGGTGGCAGTTCCAGGAAATGTACAGAATGTTTAATTTTACAGACATGTATTTACAGGTGAGTGTATACAGACTAGTGCAGTGAGTGTGCAATATTAAATAGTGCAATGGTCATGGGGAGAATGTAGCGGTGTGCTACATACATGTAGCCGTCTTCAAGCACTTCCGCCTGGCCAGGTAGGGTGCGCGGCCTCGGGTGTTCTGGCGATGTCAGAGTTGAGTCGAAGATTGTTGGTAAAACTGTCGGAAATGTACAAACCAATATCCATAAGCTCCTGTCGGGTGTATGATGTAAATGCACAGCTGTTCTGCATGAACAGAACTTAAATCAGCAACACCTAACTCATCACAAAAGCCCAGGTGAGGAAGAAGCTCAGCAGGACCAAGGCGAAGAAGGCTACAGGCCCAGACGGCATCAGCTCCAGGCTGCTTAAAACATGCACAGACAAACTCTGCAGCATACAGCTGCAACCAATGTTTGGTTTGAGCCTGAAGCTGGGGAAGGTGCCACAGCTTTGGAAGACATCCTGCCTGGTGCTGGTACCAAAGACATCTCATCCAAACGACTTCAAGGACTACAGACCGGTGGCAGTTCCAGGAAATGTACAGAATGTTTAATTTTACAGACATGTATTTACAGGTGAGTGTATACAGACTAGTGCAGTGAGTGTGCAATATTAAATAGTGCAATGGTCATGGGGAGAATGTAGTATGGTGTATGCTACATGTAGCCGTCTTCAAGCACTTCCGCCTGGCCAGGTAGGGTGCGCAAAGCCTCGGGTGTTCTGGCGATGTCAGAGTTGAGTCGAAGATTGTTGGTAAAACTGTCGGAAATGTACAAACCAATATCCATAAGCTCCTGTCGGGTGTATGATGTAAATGCACAGCTGTTCTGCATGAACAGAACTTAAATCAGCAACACCTAACTCATCACAAAAGCCCAGGTGAGGAAGAAGCTCAGCAGGACCAAGGCGAAGAAGGCTACAGGCCCAGACGGCATCAGCTCCAGGCTGCTTAAAACATGCACAGACAAACTCTGCAGCATACAGCTGCAACCAATGTTTGGTCTGAGCCTGAAGCTGGGGAAGGTGCCACAGCTTTGGAAGACATCCTGCCTGGTGCTGATACCAAAGACATCTCATCCAAACGACTTCAAGGACTACAGACCGGTGGCAGTTCCAGGAAATGTACAGAATGTTTAATTTTACAGACATGTATTTACAGGTGAGTGTATACAGACTAGTGCAGTGAGTGTGCAATATTAAATAGTGCAATGGTCATGGGGAGAATGTAGCGGTGTATGCTACATGTAGCCGTCTTCAAGCACTTCCGCCTGGCCAGGTAGGGTGCGCAGCCTCGGGTGTTCTGGCGATGTCAGAGTTGAGTCGAAGATTGTTGGTAAAACTGTCGGAAATCTACAAACCAATGTCCATAATCGCCTGTCGGGTGTATGATGTAAATGCACAGCTGTTCTGCATGAACAGAACTTAAATGAGCAACACCTAACTCATCACAAAAGCCCAGGTGAGGAAGAAGCTCAGCAGGACCAAAGTGAAAAAGGCTACAGGCCCAGACGGCATCAGCTCCAGGCTGCTTAAAACATGCACAGAAAAACTCTGCAGCATAAAGCTGCAACCAATGTTTGGTCTGAGCCTGAAGCTGGGGAAGGTGCCACAGCTTTGGAAGACATCCTGCCTGGTGCTGGTACCAAAGACATCTCATCCAAACGACTTCAAGGACTACAGACCGGTGGCAGTTCCAGGAAATTTACAGACGATTTAATTTTACAGACATGTATTTACAGGTGAGTATATACAGACTAGTGCAGTGAGTGTGCAATATTAAATAGTGCAATGGTCATGGGGAGAATGTAGCGGTGTATTCTACATGTAGCCGTCTTCAAGCACTTCCGCCTGGCAAAGTAGGGTGCGCGGCCTTGGGTGTTCTGGCGATGTCAGAGTTGAGTCGATGATTGTTGGTAAAACTGTCGGAAATGTACAAACCAATATCCATAAGCTCCTGTCGGGTGTATGATGTAAATGCACAGCTGTTCTGCATGAACAGAACTTAAATGAGCAACACCTAACTCATCACAAAAGCCCAGGTGAGGAAGAAGCTCAGCAGGACCAAGGCAAAGAAGGCTACAGGCCCAGACGGCATCAGCTCCAGGCTGCTTAAAACATGCACAAACTCTGCAACATACAGCTGCAACCAATGTTTGGTCTGAGCCTGAAGCTGGGGAAGGTGCCACAGCTTTGGAAGACATCCTGCCTGGTGCTGGTACCAAAGACATCTCATCCAAACGACTTCAAGGACTACAGACCGGTGGCAGTTCCAGGAAATTTACAGACGATTTAATTTTACAGACATGTATTTACAGGTGAGTGTATACAGACTAGTGCACTGAGTGTGCAATATTAAATAGTTCAATGGTCATGGGGAGAATGTAGCGGTGTATGCTGCATGAACAGAACTTAAATCAGCAACACCTAACTCATCACAAAAGCCCAGGTGAGGAAGAAGCTAAGCAGGACCAAGGCGAAGAAGGCTACAGGCCCAGACGGCATCAGCTCGAGGCTGCTTAAAACATGCACAGACAAACTCTGCAGCATACAGCTGCAACCAATGTTTGGTCTGAGCCTGAAGCTGGGGAAGGTGCCACAGCTTTGGAAGACATCCTGCCTGGTGCTGGTACCAAAGACATCTCATCCAAACGACTTCAACGACTACAGACCGGTGGCATTTCCAGGAAATTTACAGAATGTTTAATTTTACAGACATGTATTTACAGGTCAGTGTATACAGACTAGTGCAGTGAGTGTGCAATATTAAATAGTGCAATGGTCATGGGGAGAATGTAGCGGTGTATGCTGCATGAACAGAACTTAAATGAGCAACACCTAACTTATCACAAAAGCCCAGGTGAGGAAGAAGCTCAGCAGGACCAAGGCGAAGAAGGCTACAGGCCCAGACGGCATCAGCTCCAGGCTGCTTAAAACATGCACAGACAAACTCTGCAGCATACAGCTGCAACCAATGTTTGGTCTGAGCCTGAAGCTGGGGAAGGTGCCACAGCTTTGGAAGACATCCTGCCTGGTGCTGGTACCAAAGACATCTCATCCAAACGACTTCAACGACTACAGACCGGTGGCAGTTCCAGGAAATTTACAGAATGTTTAATTTTACAGACATGTATTTACAGGTGAGTGTATACAGACTAGTGCAGTGAGTGTGCAATATTAAATAGTGCAATGGTCATGGGGAGAATGTAGCGGTGTATTCTACATGTAGCCGTCTTCAAGCACTTCCGCCTGGCAAGGTAGGGTGCGCGGCCTCGGGTGTTCTGGCGATGTCAGAGTTGAGTCGATGATTGTTGGTAAAACTGTCGGAAATGTACAAACCAATATCCATAAGCTCCTGTCGGGTGTATGATGTAAATGCACAGCTGTTCTGCATGAACAGAACTTAAATGAGCAACACCTAACTCATCACAAAAGCCCAGGTGAGGAAGAAGCTCAGCAGGACCAAGGCGAAGAAGGCTACAGGCCCAGACGGCATCAGCTCCAGGCTGCTTAAAACATGCACAGACAAACTCTGCAGCATACAGCTGCAACCAATGTTTGGTCTGAGCCTGAAGCTGGGGAAGGTGCCACAGCTTTGGAAGACATCCTGCCTGGTGCTGGTACCAAAGACATCTCATCCAAACGACTTCAAGGACTACAGACCGGTGGCAGTTCCAGGAAATTTACAGACGATTTAATTTTACAGACATGTATTTACAGGTGAGTATATACAGACTAGTGCAGTGAGTGTGCAATATTAAATAGTGCAATGGTCATGGGGAGAATGTAGCGGTGTGTGCTGCATGAACAGAACTTAAATCAGCAACACCTAACTCATCACAAAAGCCCAGGTGAGGAAGAAGCTCAGCAGGACCAAGGCGAAGAAGGCTACAGGCCCAGACGGCATCAGCTCCAGGCTGCTTAAAACATGCACAGACAAACTCTGCAGCATACAGCTGCAACCAATGTTTGGTCTGAGCCTGAAGCTGGGGAAGGTGCCACAGCTTTGGAAGACATCCTGCCTGGTGCTGGTACCAAAGACATCTCATCCAAACGACTTCAACGACTACAGACCGGTGGCAGTTCCAGGAAATTTACAGAATGTTTAATTTTACAGACATGTATTTACAGGTGAGTGTATACAGACTAGTGCAGTGAGTGTGCAATATTAAATAGTGCAATGGTCATGTCAGGGAGAATGTAAAAGCGGTGTGGGCTGCATGAACAGAACTTAAATCAGCAACACCTAACTCATCACAAAAGCCCAGGTGAGGAAGAAGCTCAGCAGGACCAAGGCGAAGAAGGCTACAGGCCCAGACGGCATCAGCTCCAGGCTGCTTAAAACATGCACAGACAAACTCTGCAGCATACAGCTGCAACCAATGTTTGGTCTGAGCCTGAAGCTGGGGAAGGTGCCACAGCTTTGGAAGACATCCTGCCTGGTGCTGGTACCAAAGACATCTCATCCAAACGACTTCAAGGACTACAGACCGGTGGCAGTTCCAGGAAATTTACAGAATGTTTAATTTTACAGACATGTATTTACAGGTGAGTGTATACAGACTAGTGCAGTGAGTGTGCAATATTAAATAGTGCAATGGTCATGGGGAGAATGTAGCGGTGTATGCTGCATGAACAGAACTTAAATCAGCAACACCTAACTCATCACAAAAGCCCAGGTGAGGAAGAAGCTCAGCAGGACCAAGGCGAAGAAGGCTACAGGCCCAGACGGCATCAGCTCCAGGCTGCTTAAAACATGCACAGACAAACTCTGCAGCATACAGCTGCAACCAATGTTTGGTCTGAGCCTGAAGCTGGGGAAGGTGCCACAGCTTTGGAAGACATCCTGCCTGGTGCTGGTACCAAAGACATCTCATCCAAACGACTTCAAGGACTACAGACCGGTGGCAGTTCCAGGAAATTTACAGACGATTTAATTTTACAGACATGTATTTACAGGTGAGTATATACAGACTAGTGCAGTGAGTGTGCAATATTAAATAGTGCAATGGTCATGGGGAGAATGTAGCGGTGTATGCTGCATGAACAGAACTTAAATCAGCAACACCTAACTCATCACAAAAGCCCAGGTGAGGAAGAAGCTCAGCAGGACCAAGGCGAAGAAGGCTACAGGCCCAGACGGCATCAGCTCCAGGCTGCTTAAAACATGCACAGACAAACTCTGCAGCATACAGCTGCAACCAATGTTTGGTCTGAGCCTGAAGCTGGGGAAGGTGCCACAGCTTTGGAAGACATCCTGCCTGGTGCTGGTACCAAAGACATCTCATCCAAACGACTTCAAGGACTACAGACCGGTGGCAGTTCCAGGAAATTTACAGAATGTTTAATTTTACAGACATGTATTTACAGGTGAGTGTATACAGACTAGTGCAGTGAGTGTGCAAAATTAAATAGTGCAATGGTCATGGGGAGAATGTAGCGGTGTATTCTACATGAACAGCCGTCTTCAAGCACTTCCGCCTAAGGTCATCACAAAGCCCAGGTGAGGAAGAAGCTCAGGTGTTCTGGCGATGTCAGAGTTGAGTCGAGATTGTTGGTAAAACTCGGAAATGTACAAACCAATATCCATAAGCTCCTGTCGGGTGTATGATGTAAATGCACAGCTGTTCTGCATGAACAGAACTTAAATGAGCAACACCTAACTCATCACAAAAGCCCAGGTGAGGAAGAAGCTCAGCAGGACCAAGGCAAAGAAGGCTACAGGCCCAGACAGCATCAGCTCCAGGCTGCTTAAAACATGCACAAACTCTGCAGCATAAAGCTGCAACCAATGTTTGGTCTGAGCCTGAAGCTGGGGAAGGTGCCACAGCTTTGGAAGACATCCTGCCTGGTGCTGGTACCAAAGACATCTCATCCAAACAACTTCAACGACTACAGACCGGTGGCAGTTCCAGGAAATTTACAGAATGTTTAATTTTACAGACATGTATTTACAGGTGAGTGTATACAGACTAGTGCAGTGAGTGTGCAATATTAAATAGTGCAATGGTCATGGGGAGAATGTAGCGGTGTATGCTGCATGAACAGAACTTAAATCAGCAACACCTAACTCATCACAAAAGCCCAGGTGAGGAAGAAGCTCAGCAGGACCAAGGCGAAGAAGGCTACAGGCCCAGACGGCATCAGCTCCAGGCTGCTTAAAACATGCACAGACAAACTCTGCAGCATACAGCTGCAACCAATGTTTGGTCTGAGCCTGAAGCTGGGGAAGGTGCCACAGCTTTGGAAGACATCCTGCCTGGTGCTGGTACCAAAGACATCTCATCCAAACGACTTCAAGGACTACAGACCGGTGGCAGTTCCAGGAAATTTACAGACGTTTAATTTTACAGACATGTATTTACAGGTGAGTGTATACAGACTAGTGCAGTGAGTGTGCAATATTAAATAGTGCAATGGTCATGGGGAGAATGTAGCGGTGTATGCTACAGAACTTAAATCAGCAACACCTCTTCAAGCACTTCCGCCTGGCCAGGTAGGGTGCAGCAGGCCTCAAGGGGTGTTCTGGCGATGTCAGAGTTGAGTCGAAGATTGTTGCATAAAACTGTCAGGAAATGTACAAACCAATATCCATAAGCTCCTGTCGGGTGTATGATGTAAATGCACAGCTGTTCTGCATGAACAGAACTTAAATCAGCAACACCTAACTCATCACAAAAGCCCAGGTGAGGAAGAAGCTCAGCAGGACCAAGGCGAAGAAGGCTACAGGCCCAGACGGCATCAGCTCCAGGCTGCTTAAAACATGCACAGACAAACTCTGCAGCATACAGCTGCAACCAATGTTTGGTCTGAGCCTGAAGCTGGGGAAGGTGCCACAGCTTTGGAAGACATCCTGCCTGGTGCTGGTACCAAAGACATCTCATCCAAACGACTTCAAGGACTACAGACCGGTGGCAGTTCCAGGAAATTTACAGAATGTTTAATTTTACAGACATGTATTTACAGGTGAGTGTATACAGACTAGTGCAGTGAGTGTGCAATAAATTAAATAGTGCAATGGTCATGGGGAGAATGTAGCGGTGTATGCTACATGAACAGAACGTCTTCAAGCACTTCTAACCTGGCCAGGTAGGGTGAGGAAGCCTCGGGTGTTCTGGCGATGTCAGAGTTGAGTCAGAATGATTGTTGGTAAAACTGTCGGAAATGTACAAACCAATATCCATAAGCTCCTGTCGGGTGTATGATGTAAATGCACAGCTGTTCTGCATGAACAGAACTTAAATCAGCAACACCTAACTCATCACAAAAGCCCAGGTGAGGAAGAAGCTCAGCAGGACCAAGGCGAAGAAGGCTACAGGCCCAGACGGCATCAGCTCCAGGCTGCTTAAAACATGCACAGACAAACTCTGCAGCATACAGCTGCAACCAATGTTTGGTCTGAGCCTGAAGCTGGGGAAGGTGCCACAGCTTTGGAAGACATCCTGCCTGGTGCTGGTACCAAAGACATCTCATCCAAACGACTTCAAGGACTACAGACCGGTGGCAGTTCCAGGATTACAGAATGATTTAATTTTACAGACATGTATTTACAGGTGAGTGTATACAGACTAGTGCAGTGAGTGTGCAATATTAAATAGTGCAATGGTCATGGGGAGAATGTAGCGGTGTATGCTACATGTAGCCGTCTTCAAGCACTTCCGCCTCATCAAAAGCCCAGGTAGGAAGACCTCGGGTGTTCTGGCGATGTCAGAGTTGAGTCGATGATTGTTGGTAAAACTGTCAGGAAATGTACAAACCAATATCCATAAGCTCCTGTCTGGGGTGTATGATGTAAATGCACAGCTGTTCTGCATGAACAGAACTTAAATCAGCAACACCTAACTCATCACAAAAGCCCAGGTGAGGAAGAAGCTCAGCAGGACCAAGAAAGAAGGCTACAGGCCCAGACGGCATCAGCTCCAGGCTGCTTAAAACATGCACAGACAAACTCTGCAGCATACAGCTGCAACCAATGTTTGGTCTGAGCCTGAAGCTGGGGAAGGTGCCACAGCTTTGGAAGACATCCTGCCTGGTGCTGGTACCAAAGACATCTCATCCAAACGACTTCAAGGACTACAGACCGGTGGCAGTTCCAGGAAATTTACAGAATGATTTAATTTTACAGACATGTATTTACAGGTGAGTATATACAGACTAGTGCAGTGAGTGTGCAATATTAAATAGTGCAATGGTCATGGGGAGAATGTAGCGGTGTATGCTGCATGAACAGAACTTAAATCAGCAACACCTAACTCATCACAAAAGCCCAGGTGAGGAAGAAGCTCAGCAGGACCAAGGCGAAGAAGGCTACAGGCCCAGACGGCATCAGCTCCAGGCTGCTTAAAACATGCACAGACAAACTCTGCAGCATACAGCTGCAACCAATGTTTGGTCTGAGCCTGAAGCTGGGGAAGGTGCCACAGCTTTGGAAGACATCCTGCCTGGTGCTGGTACCAAAGACATCTCATCCAAACGACTTCAAGGACTACAGACCGGTGGCAGTTCCAGGAAATTTACAGAATGTTTAATTTTACAGACATGTATTTACAGGTGAGTATATACAGACTAGTGCAGTGAGTGTGCAATATTAAATAGTGCAATGGTCATGGGGAGAATGTAGCGGTGTATGCTACATGTAGCCGTCTTCAAGCACTTCCGCCTGGCCAGGTAGGGTGCGGCCTCGGGTGTTCTGGCGATGTCAGAGTTGAGTCGATGATTGTTGGTAAAACTGTCGGAAATGTACAAACCAATATCCATAAGCTCCTGTCGGGTGTATGATGTAAATGCACAGCTGTTCTGTATGAACAGAACTTAAATCAGCAACACCTAACTCATCACAAAAGCCCAGGTGAGGAAGAAGCTCAGCAGGACCAAGGCGAAGAAGGCTACAGGCCCAGACGGCATCAGCTCCAGGCTGCTTAAAACATGCACAGACAAACTCTGCAGCATACAGCTGCAACCAATGTTTGGTCTGAGCCTGAAGCTGGGGAAGGTGCCACAGCTTTTGGAAGACATCCTGCCTGGTGCTGGTACCAAAGACATCTCATCCAAACGACTTCAAGGACTACAGACCGGTGGCAGTTCCAGGAAATTTACAGAATGATTTAATTTTACAGACATGTATTTACAGGTGAGTATATACAGACTAGTGCAGTGAGTGTGCAATATTAAATAGTGCAATGGTCATGGGGAGAATGTAGCGGTGTATGCTACATGTAGCCGTCTTCAAGCACTTCCGCCTGGCCAGGTAGGGGCTACAGGCGGCCTCAGGGGTGTTCTGGCGTTGTCAGAGTTGAGTCGAAGATTGTTGGTAAAACTGTCGGAAATGTACAAACCAATATCCATAAGCTCCTGTCAGGTGTATGATGTAAATGCACAGCTGTTCTGCATGAACAGAACTTAAATCAGCAACACCTAACTCATCACAAAAGCCCAGGTGAGGAAGAAGCTCAGCAGGACCAAGGCGAAGAAGGCTACAGGCCCAGACGGCATCAGCTCCAGGCTGCTTAAAACATGCACAGACAAACTCTGCAGCATACAGCTGCAACCAATGTTTGGTCTGAGCCTGAAGCTGGGGAAGGTGCCACAGCTTTGGAAGACATCCTGCCTGGTGCTGGTACCAAAGACATCTCATCCAAACGAGTTCAAGGACTACAGACCGGTGGCAGTTCCAGGAAATTTACAGACAATTTAATTTTACAGACATGTATTTACAGGTGAGTATATACAGACTAGTGCAGTGAGTGTGCAATATTAAATAGTGCAATGGTCATGGGGAGAATGTAGCGGTGTATGCTGCATGAACAGAACTTAAATCAGCAACACCTAACTCATCACAAAAGCCCAGGTGAGGAAGAAGCTCAGCAGGACCAAGGCGAAGAAGGCTACAGGCCCAGACGGCATCAGCTCCAGGCTTTTAAAACATGCACAGACAAACTCTGCAGCATACAGCTGCAACCAATGTTTGGTCTGAGCCTGAAGCTGGGGAAGGTGCCACAGCTTTGGAAGACATCCTGCCTGGTGCTGGTACCAAAGACATCTCATCCAAACGACTTCAAGGACTACAGACCGGTGGCAGTTCCAGGAAATTTACAGAATGTTTAATTTTACAGACATGTATTTACAGGTGAGTATATACAGACTAGTGCAGTGAGTGTGCAATATTAAATAGTGCAATGGTCATGGGGAGAATGTAGCGGTGTATGCTACATGTAGCCGTCTTCAAGCACTTCCGCCTGGCCAGGTAGGGTGCGCGGCCTCGGGTGTTCTGGCAATGTCAGAGTTGAGTCGAAGATTGTTGGTAAAACTGTCGGAAATGTACAAACCAATATCCATAAGCTCCTGTCGGGTGTATGATGTAAATGCACAGCTGTTCTGCATGAACAGAACTTAAATCAGCAACACCTAACTCATCACAAAAGCCCAGGTGAGGAAGAAGCTCAGCAGGACCAAGGGAAGAAGGCTACAGGCCCAGACGGCATCAGCTCCAGGCTGCTTAAAACATGCACACACAAACTCTGCAGCATACAGCTGCAACCAATGTTTGGTCTGAGCCTGAAGCTGGGGAAGGTGCCACAGCTTTGGAAGACATCCTGCCTGGTGCTGGTACCAAAGACATCTCATCCAAACGACTTCAAGGACTACAGACCGGTGGCAGTTCCAGGAAATTTACAGAATGTTTAATTTTACAGACATGTATTTACAGGTGAGTGTATACAGACTAGTGCAGTGAGTGTGCAATATTAAAAGTGCAATGGTCATGGGGAGAATGTAGCGGTGTATGCTACATGTAGCCGTCTTCAAGCACTTCCGCCTGGCCAGGTAGGGTGCGCGGCCTCGGGTGTTCTGGCAATGTCAGAGTTGAGTCGAAGATTGTTGGTAAAACTGTCTCAGCAGGACCAAGGCGAAGAAGGGAAATGTATAAACCAATATCCATAAGCTCCTGTCGGGTGTATGATGTAAATGCACAGCTGTTCTGTATGAATGCTGCATGAACAGAACTTAAATCAGCAACACCTAACTCATCACAAAAGCCCAGGTGAGGAAGAAGCTCAGCAGGACCAAGGCGAAGAAGGCTACAGGCCCAGACGGCATCAGCTCCAGGCTGCTTAAAACATGCACAGACAAACTCTGCAGCATACAGCTGCAACCAATGTTTGGTCTGAGCCTGAAGCTGGGGAAGGTGCCACAGCTATGGAAGACATCCTGCCTGGTGCTGGTACCAAAGACATTTCATCCAAACGACTTTAAGGACTACAGACCGGTGGCAGTTCCAGGAAATTTACAGAATGTTTAATTTTACAGACATGTATTTACAGGTGAGTATATACAGACTAGTGCAGTGAGTGTGCAATATTAAATAGTGCAATGGTCATGGGGAGAATGTAGCGGTGTATGCTACATGTAGCCGTCTTCAAGCACTTCCGCCTGGCCAGGTAGGGTGCGCGGCCTCGGGTGTTCTGGCGATGTCAGAGTTGAGTCGATGATTGTTGGTAAAACTGTCGGAAATGTTCAAACCAATATCCATAAGCTCCTGTCGGGTGTATGATGTAAATGCACAGCTGTTCTGTATGAACAGAACTTAAATCAGCAACACCTAACTCATCACAAAAGCCCAGGTGAGGAAGAAGCTCAGCAGGACCAAGGCGAAGAAGGCTACAGGCCCAGACGGCATCAGCTCCAGGCTGCTTAAAACATGCACAGACAAACTCTGCAGCATACAGCTGCAACCAATGTTTGGTCTGAGCCTGAAGCTGGGGAAGGTGCCACAGCTTTGGAAGACATCCTGCCTGGTGCTGGTACCAAAGACATCTCATCCAAACGACTTCAAGGACTACAGACCGGTGGCAGTTCCAGGAAATTTACAGACGATTTAATTTTACAGACATGTATTTACAGGTGAGTATATACAGACTAGTGCAGTGAGTGTGCAATATTAAATAGTGCAATGGTCATGGGGAGAATGTAGCGGTGTATGCTACATGTAGCCGTCTTCAAGCACTTCCACCTGGCCAGGTAGGGTGCGCGGCCTCGGGTGTTCTGGCGTTGTCAGAGTTGAGTCGAAGACTGTTGGTAAAACTGCCGGAAATGTACAAACCAATATCCATAAGCTCCTGTCAGGTGTATGATGTAAATGCACAGCTGTTCTGCATGAACAGAACTTAAATCAGCAACACCTAACTCATCACAAAAGCCCAGGTGAGGAAGAAGCTCAGCAGGACCAAGGCGAAGAAGGCTACAGGCCCAGACAGCATCAGCTCCAGGCTGCTTAAAACATGCACAGACAAACTCTGCAGCATACAGCTGCAACCAATGTTTGGTCTGAGCCTGAAGCTGGGGAAGGTGCCACAGCTTTGGAAGACATCCTGCCTGGTGCTGGTACCAAAGACATCTCATCCAAACGAGTTCAAGGACTACAGACCGGTGGCAGTTCCAGGAAATTTATAGACGATTTAATTTTACAGACATGTATTTACAGGTGAGTATATACAGAGTAGTGCAGTGAGTGTGCAATATTAAATAGTGCAATGGTCATGGGGAGAATGTAGCGGTGTATGCTGCATGAACAGAACTTAAATCAGCAACACCTAACTCATCACAAAAGCCCAGGTGAGGAAGAAGCTCAGCAGGACCAAGGCGAAGAAGGCTACAGGCCCAGACGGCATCAGCTCCAGGCTTTTTAAAACATGCACAGACAAACTCTGCAGCATACAGCTGCAACCAATGTTTGGTCTGAGCCTGAAGCTGGGGAAGGTGCCACAGCTATGGAAGACATCCTGCCTGGTGCTGGTACCAAAGACATTTCATCCAAACAACTTTAAGGACTACAGACCGGTGGCAGTTCCAGGAAATTTACAGAATGTTTAATTTTACAGACATGTATTTACAGGTGAGTATATACAGACTAGTGCAGTGAGTGTGCAATATTAAATAGTGCAATGGTCATGGGGAGAATGTAGCGGTGTATGCTACATGTAGCGCCGTCTTCAAGCACTTCCGCCTGGCCAGGTAGGGTGTGCGGCCTCGGGTGTTCTGGCAATGTCAGAGTTGAGTCGAAGATTGTTGGTAAAACTGTCGGAAATGTACAAACCAATATCCATAAGCTCCTGTCGGGTGTATGATGTAAATGCACAGCTGTTCTGTATGAACAGAACTTAAATCAGCAACACCTAACTCATCACAAAAGCCCAGGTGAGGAAGAAGCTCAGCAGGACCAAGGGAAGAAGGCTACAGGCCCAGACGGCATCAGCTCCAGGCTGCTTAAAACATGCACAGACAAACTCTGCAGCATACAGCTGCAACCAATGTTTGGTCTGAGCCTGAAGCTGGGGAAGGTGCCACAGCTTTGGAAGACATCCTGCCTGGTGCTGGTACCAAAGACATCTCATCCAAACGACTTCAAGGACTACAGACCGGTGGCAGTTCCAGGAAATTTACAGAATGTTTAATTTTACAGACATGTATTTACAGGTGAGTGTATACAGACTAGTGCAGTGAGTGTGCAATATTAAATAGTGCAATGGTCATGGGGAGAATGTAGCGGTGTATGCTACATGTAGCCGTCTTCAAGCACTTCCGCCTGGCCAGGTAGGGTGCGCAGCCTGGGTGTTCTGGCGATGTCAGAGTTGAGTCGAAGATTGTTGGTAAAACTGTCGGAAATGTACAAACCAATATCCATAAGCTCCTGTCGGGTGTATGATGTAAATGCACAGCTGTTCTGCATGAACAGAACTTAAATCAGCAACACCTAACTCATCACAAAAGCCCAGGTGAGGAAGAAGCTCAGCAGGACCAAGGCGAAGAAGGCTACAGGCCCAGACGGCATCAGCTCCAGGCTGCTTAAAACATGCACAGACAAACTCTGCAGCATACAGCTGCAACCAATGTTTGGTCTGAGCCTGAAGCTGGGGAAGGTGCCACAGCTTTGGAAGACATCCTGCCTGGTGCTGGTACCAAAGACATCTCATCCAAACGACTTCAAGGACTACAGACCGGTGGCAGTTCCAGGAAATTTACAGAATGTTTAATTTTACAGACATGTATTTACAGGTGAGTGTATACAGACTAGTGCAGTGAGTGTGCAATATTAAATAGTGCAATGGTCATGGGGAGAATGTAGCGGTGTATGCTGCATGAACAGAACTTAAATCAGCAACACCTAACTCATCACAAAAGCCCAGGTGAGGAAGAAGCTCAGCAGGACCAAGGCGAAGAAGGCTACAGGCCCAGACGGCATCAGCTCCAGGCTGCTTAAAACATGCACAGACAAACTCTGCAGCATACAGCTGCAACCAATGTTTGGTCTGAGCCTGAAGCTGGGGAAGGTGCCACAGCTATGGAAGACATCCTGCCTGGTGCTGGTACCAAAGACATTTCATCCAAACGACTTTAAGGACTACAGACCGGTGGCAGTTCCAGGAAATTTACAGAATGTTTAATTTTACAGACATGTATTTACAGGTGAGTGTATACAGACTAGTGCAGTGAGTGTGCAATATTAAATAGTGCAATGGTCATGGGGAGAATGTAGCGGTGTATGCTACATGTAGCCGTCTTCAAGCACTTCCGCCTGGCCAGGTAGGGTGCATGCGGACCTCGGGTGTTCTGGCGATGTCAGAGTTGAGTCGAAGATTGTTGGTAAAACTGTCGGAAATGTACAAACCAATATCCATAAGCTCCTGTCGGGTGTATGATGTAAATGCACAGCTGTTCTGTATGAACAGAACTTAAATCAGCAACACCTAACTCATCACAAAAGCCCAGGTGAGGAAGAAGCTCAGCAGGACCAAGGCGAAGAAGGCTACAGGCCCAGACGGCATCAGCTCCAGGCTTTTAAAACATGCACAGACAAACTCTGCAGCATACAGCTGCAACCAATGTTTGGTCTGAGCCTGAAGCTGGGGAAGGTGCCACAGCTATGGAAGACATCCTGCCTGGTGCTGGTACCAAAGACATTTCATCCAAACAACTTTAAGGACTACAGACCGGTGGCAGTTCCAGGAAATTTACAGAATGTTTAATTTTACAGACATGTATTTAGAGGTGAGTATATACAGACTAGTGCAGTGAGTGTGCAATATTAAATAGTGCAATGGTCATGGGGAGAATGTAGCGGTGTATGCTACATGTAGCCGTCTTCAAGCACTTCCGCCTGGCCAGGTAGGGTGCGCGCCTCGGGTGTTCTGGCAATGTCAGAGTTGAGTCGAAGATTGTTGGTAAAACTGTCGGAAATGTACAAACCAATATCCATAAGCTCCTGTCGGGTGTATGATGTAAATGCACAGCTGTTCTGTATGAACAGAACTTAAATCAGCAACACCTAACTCATCACAAAAGCCCAGGTGAGGAAGAAGCTCAGCAGGACCAAGGCGAAGAAGGCTACAGGCCCAGACGGCATCAGCTCCAGGCTGCTTAAAACATGCACAGACAAACTCTGCAGCATACAGCTGCAACCAATGTTTGGTCTGAGCCTGAAGCTGGGGAAGGTGCCACAGCTTTGGAAGACATCCTGCCTGGTGCTGGTACCAAAGACATCTCATCCAAACGACTTCAAGGACTACAGACCGGTGGCAGTTCCAGGAAATTTACAGAATGTTTAATTTTACAGACATGTATTTACAGGTGAGTGTATACAGACTAGTGCAGTGAGTGTGCAATATTAAATAGTGCAATGGTCATGGGGAGAATGTAGCGGTGTATGCTACATGAGCCGTCTTCAAGCACTTCCGCCTGGCCAGGTAGGGTGCGCGGCCTCGGGTGTTCTGGCGATGTCAGAGTTGAGTCGAAGATTGTTGCTAAAACTGTCGGAAATGTACAAACCAATATCCATAAGCTCCTGTCGGGTGTATGATGTAAATGCACAGCTGTTCTGCATGAACAGAACTTAAATCAGCAACACCTAACTCATCACAATTGCCCAGGTGAGGAAGAAGCTCAGCAGGACCAAGGCGAAGAAGGCTACAGGCCCAGACGGCATCAGCTCAGGCTGCTTAAAACATGCACAGACAAACTCTGCAGCATACAGCTGCAACCAATGTTTGGTCTGAGCCTGAAGCTGGGGAAGGTGCCACAGCTTTGGAAGACATCCTGCCTGGTGCTGGTACCAAAGACATTTCATCCAAACGACTTTCAAGGACTACAGACCGGTGGCAGTTCCAGGAAATTTACAGAATGTTTAATTTTACAGACATGTATTTACAGGTGAGTGTATACAGACTAGTGCAGTGAGTGTGCAATATTAAATAGTGCAATGGTCATGGGGAGAATGTAGCGGTGTATGCTACATGTAGCCGTCTTCAAGCACTTCCGCCTGGCCAGGTAGGGTGCCTCGGGTGTTCTGGCGATGTCAGAGTTGAGTCGAAGATTGTTGGTAAAACTGTCGGAAATGTACAAACCAATATCCATAAGCTCCTGTCGGGTGTATGATGTAAATGCACAGCTGTTCTGCATGAACAGAACTTAAATCAGCAGCAACACCTAACTCATCACAAAAGCCCAGGTGAGGAAGAAGCTCAGCAGGACCAAGGCGAAGAAGGCTACAGGCCCAGACGGCATCAGCTCCAGGCTTTAAAACATGCACAGACAAACTCTGCAGCATACAGCTGCAACCAATGTTTGGTCTGAGCCTGAAGCTGGGGAAGGTGCCACAGCTATGGAAGACATACTGCCTGGTGCTGGTACCAAAGACATTTCATCCAAAGAACTTTAAGGACTACAGACCGGTGGCAGTTCCAGGAAATTTACAGAATGTTTAATTTTACAGACATGTATTTACAGGTGAGTATATACAGACTAGTGCAGTGAGTGTGCAATATTAAATAGTGCAATGGTCATGGGGAGAATGTAGCGGTGTATGCTACATGTAGCCGTCTTCAAGCACTTCCGCCTGGCCAGGTAGGGTGCGCGGCCTCGGGTGTTCTGGCAATGTCAGAGTTGAGTCGAAGATTGTTGGTAAAACTGTCGGAAATGTATAAACCAATATCCATAAGCTCCTGTCGGGTGTATGATGTAAATGCACAGCTGTTCTGTATGAACAGAACTTAAATCAGCAACACCTAACTCATCACAAAAGCCCAGGTGAGGAAGAAGCTCAGCAGGACCAAGGCGAAGAAGGCTACAGGCCCAGACGGCATCAGCTCCAGGCTGCTTAAAACATGCACAGACAAACTCTGCAGCATACAGCTGCAACCAATGTTTGGTCTGAGCCTGAAGCTGGGGAAGGTGCCACAGCTTTGGAAGACATCCTGCCTGGTGCTGGTACCAAAGACATCTCATCCAAACGACTTCAAGGACTACAGACCGGTGGCAGTTCCAGGAAATTTACAGAATGTTTAATTTTACAGACATGTATTTACAGGTGAGTGTATACAGACTAGTGCAGTGAGTGTGCAATATTAAATAGTGCAATGGTCATGGGGAGAATGTAGCGGTGTATGCTACATGTAGCCGTCTTCAAGCACTTCCGCCTGGCCAGGTAGGGTGCGCGGCCTCGGGTGTTCTGGCGATGTCAGAGTTGAGTCGAAGATTGTTTGGTAAAACTGTCGGAAATGTACAAACCAATATCCATAAGCTCCTGTCGGGTGTATGATGTAAATGCACAGCTGTTCTGCATGAACAGAACTTAAATCAGCAACACCTAACTCATCACAAAAGCCCAGGTGAGGAAGAAGCTCAGCAGGACCAAGGCGAAGAAGGCTACAGGCCCAGACGGCATCAGCTCAGGCTGCTTAAAACATGCACAGACAAACTCTGCAGCATACAGCTGCAACCAATGTTTGGTCTGAGCCTGAAGCTGGGGAAGGTGCCACAGCTTTGGAAGACATCCTGCCTGGTGCTGGTACCAAAGACATCTCATCCAAACGACTTCAAGGACTACAGACCGGTGGCAGTTCCAGGAAATTTACAGAATGTTTAATTTTACAGACATGTATTTACAGGTGAGTGTATACAGACTAGTGCAGTGAGTGTGCAATATTAAATAGTGCAATGGTCATGGGGAGAATGTAGCGGTGTATGCTGCATGAACAGAACTTAAATCAGCAACACCTAACTCATCACAAAAGCCCAGGTGAGGAAGAAGCTCAGCAGGACCAAGGCGAAGAAGGCTACAGGCCCAGACGGCATCAGCTCCAGGCTTTTAAAACATGCACAGACAAACTCTGCAGCATACAGCTGCAACCAATGTTTGGTCTGAGCCTGAAGCTGGGGAAGGTGCCACAGCTATGGAAGACATCCTGCCTGGTGCTGGTACCAAAGACATTTCATCCAAACAACTTTAAGGACTACAGACCGGTGGCAGTTCCAGGAAATTTACAGAATGTTTAATTTTACAGACATGTATTTACAGGTGAGTATATACAGACTAGTGCAGTGAGTGTGCAATATTAAATAGTGCAATGGTCATGGGGAGAATGTAGCGGTGTATGCTACATGTAGCCGTCTTCAAGCACTTCCGCCTGGCCAGGTAGGGTGCGCGCCTCGGGTGTTCTGGCAATGTCAGAGTTGAGTCGAAGATTGTTGGTAAAATGTCGGAAATGTACAAACCAATATCCATAAGCTCCTGTCGGGTGTATGATGTAAATGCACAGCTGTTCTGTATGAACAGAACTTAAATCAGCAACACCTAACTCATCACAAAAGCCCAGGTGAGGAAGAAGCTCAGCAGGACCAAGGCGAAGAAGGCTACAGGCCCAGACGGCATCAGCTCCAGGCTGCTTAAAACATGCACAGACAAACTCTGCAGCATACAGCTGCAACCAATGTTTGGTCTGAGCCTGAAGCTGGGGAAGGTGCCACAGCTTTGGAAGACATCCTGCCTGGTGCTGGTACCAAAGACATCTCATCCAAACGACTTCAAGGACTACAGACCGGTGGCAGTTCCAGGAAATTTACAGAATGTTTAATTTTACAGACATGTATTTACAGGTGAGTGTATACAGACTAGTGCAGTGAGTGTGCAATATTAAATAGCAATGGTCATGGGGAGAATGTAGCGGTGTATGCTACATGTAGCCGTCTTCAAGCACTTCCGCCTGGCCAGGTAGGGTGCGCGGCCTCGGGTGTTCTGGCGATGTCAGAGTTGAGTCGAAGATTGTTGGTAAAACTGTCGGAAATGTACAAACCAATATCCATAAGCTCCTGTCGGGTGTATGATGTAAATGCACAGCTGTTCTGCATGAACAGAACTTAAATCAGCAACACCTAACTCATCACAAAAGCCCAGGTGAGGAAGAAGCTCAGCAGGACCAAGGCGAAGAAGGCTACAGGCCCAGACGGCATCAGCTCCAGGCTGCTTAAAACATGCACAGACAAACTCTGCAGCATACAGCTGCAACCAATGTTTGGTCTGAGCCTGAAGCTGGGGAAGGTGCCACAGCTTTGGAAGACATCCTGCCTGGTGCTGGTACCAAAGACATCTCATCCAAACGACTTCAAGGACTACAGACCGGTGGCAGTTCCAGGAAATTTACAGAATGTTTAATTTTACAGACATGTATTTACAGGTGAGTGTATACAGACTAGTGCAGTGAGTGTGCAATATTAAATAGTGCAATGGTCATGGGGAGAATGTAGCGTGTATGCTGCATGAACAGAACTTAAATCAGCAACACCTAACTCATCACAAAAGCCCAGGTGAGGAAGAAGCTCAGCAGGACCAAGGCGAAGAAGGCTACAGGCCCAGACGGCATCAGCTCCAGGCTTTTTAAAACATGCACAGACAAACTCTGCAGCATACAGCTGCAACCAATGTTTGGTCTGAGCCTGAAGCTGGGGAAGGTGCCACAGCTATGGAAGACATCCTGCCTGGTGCTGGTACCAAAGACATTTCATCCAAACAACTTTAAGGACTACAGACCGGTGGCAGTTCCAGGAAATTTACAGAATGTTTAATTTTACAGACATGTATTTACAGGTGAGTATATACAGACTAGTGCAGTGAGTGTGCAATATTAAATAGTGCAATGGTCATGGGGAGAATGTAGCGGTGTATGCTACATGTAGCCGTCTTCAAGCACTTCCGCCTGGCCAGGTAGGGGCGCGGCCTCGGGTGTTCTGGCAATGTCAGAGTTGAGTCGAAGATTGTTGGTAAAACTGTCGGAAATGTACAAACCAATATCCATAAGCTCCTGTCGGGTGTATGATGTAAATGCACAGCTGTTCTGTATGAACAGAACTTAAATCAGCAACACCTAACTCATCACAAAAGCCCAGGTGAGGAAGAAGCTCAGCAGGACCAAGCGAAGAAGGCTACAGGCCCAGACGGCATCAGCTCCAGGCTGCTTAAAACATGCACAGACAAACTCTGCAGCATACAGCTGCAACCAATGTTTGGTCTGAGCCTGAAGCTGGGGAAGGTGCCACAGCTTTGGAAGACATCCTGCCTGGTGCTGGTACCAAAGACATCTCATCCAAATGACTTCAAGGACTACAGACCGGTGGCAGTTCCAGGAAATTTACAGAATGTTTAATTTTACAGACATGTATTTACAGGTGAGTGTATACAGACTAGTGCAGTGAGTGTGCAATATTAAATAGTGCAATGGTCATGGGGAGAATGTAGCGGTGTATGCTACATGTAGCCGTCTTCAAGCACTTCCGCCTGGCCAGGTAGGGTGCGTGGCCTCGGGTGTTCTGGCGATGTCAGAGTTGAGTCGAAGATTGTTGGTAAAACTGTCGGAAATGTACAAACCAATATCCATAAGCTCCTGTCGGGTGTATGATGTAAATGCACAGCTGTTCTGCATGAACAGAACTTAAATCAGCAACACCTAACTCATCACAAAAGCCCAGGTGAGGAAGAAGCTCAGCAGGACCAAGGCGAAGAAGGCTACAGGCCCAGACGGCATCAGCTCAGGCTGCTTAAAACATGCACAGACAAACTCTGCAGCATACAGCTGCAACCAATGTTTGGTCTGAGCCTGAAGCTGGGGAAGGTGCCACAGCTTTGGAAGACATCCTGCCTGGTGCTGGTACCAAAGACATCTCATCCAAACGACTTCAAGGACTACAGACCGGTGGCAGTTCCAGGAAATTTACAGAATGTTTAATTTTACAGACATGTATTTACAGGTGAGTGTATACAGACTAGTGCAGTGAGTGTGCAATATTAAATAGTGCAATGGTCATGGGGAGAATGTAGCGGTGTATGCTACATGTAGCCGTCTTCAAGCACTTCCGCCTGGCCAGGTAGGGTGCGCGCCTCGGGTGTTCTGGCGATGTCAGAGTTGAGTCGAAGATTGTTGGTAAAACTGTCGGAAATGTACAAACCAATATCCATAAGCTCCTGTCGGGTGTATGATGTAAATGCACAGCTGTTCTGCATGAACAGAACTTAAATCAGCAACACCTAACTCATCACAAAAGCCCAGGTGAGGAAGAAGCTCAGCAGGACCAAGGCGAAGAAGGCTACAGGCCCAGACGGCATCAGCTCAGGCTGCTTAAAACATGCACAGACAAACTCTGCAGCATACAGCTGCAACCAATGTTTGGTCTGAGCCTGAAGCTGGGAAGGTGCCACAGCTTTGGAAGACATCCTGCCTGGTGCTGGTACCAAAGACATCTCATCCAAACGACTTCAAGGACTACAGACCGGTGGCAGTTCCAAGAAATTTACAGAATGTTTAATTTTACAGACATGTATTTACAGGTGAGTGTATACAGACTAGTGCAGTGAGTGTGCAATATTAAATAGTGCAATGGTCATGGGGAGAATGTAGCGGTGTATGCTGCATGAACAGAACTTAAATCAGCAACACCTAACTCATCACAAAAGCCCAGGTGAGGAAGAAGCTCAGCAGGACCAAGGCGAAGAAGGCTACAGGCCCAGACGGCATCAGCTCCAGGCTGCTTAAAACATGCACAGACAAACTCTGCAGCATACAGCTGCAACCAATGTTTGGTCTGAGCCTGAAGCTGGGGAAGGTGCCACAGCTATGGAAGACATCCTGCCTGGTGCTGGTACCAAAGACATTTCATCCAAACGACTTTAAGGACTACAGACTGGTGGCAGTTCCAGGAAATTTACAGAATGTTTAATTTTACAGACATGTATTTACAGGTGAGTGTATACAGACTAGTGCAGTGAGTGTGCAATATTAAATAGTGCAATGGTCATGGGGAGAATGTAGCGGTGTATGCTACATGTAGCCGTCTTCAAGCACTTCCGCCTGGCCAGGTAGGGTGCGCGACCTCGGGTGTTCTGGCGATGTCAGAGTTGAGTCGAAGATTGTTGGTAAAACTGTCGGAAATGTACAAACCAATATCCATAAGCTCCTGTCGGGTGTATGATGTAAATGCACAGCTGTTCTGTATGAACAGAACTTAAATCAGCAACACCTAACTCATCACAAAAGCCCAGGTGAGGAAGAAGCTCAGCAGGACCAAGCGAAGAAGGCTACAGGCCCAGACGGCATCAGCTCCAGGCTGCTTAAAACATGCACAGACAAACTCTGCAGCATACAGCTGCAACCAATGTTTGGTCTGAGCCTGAAGCTGGGGAAGGTGCCACAGCTTTGGAAGACATCCTGCCTGGTGCTGGTACCAAAGACATCTCATCCAAACGACTTTAAGGACTACAGACCGGTGGCAGTTCCAGGAAATTTACAGACGATTTAATTTTACAGACATGTATTTACAGGTGAGTATATACAGACTAGTGCAGTGAGTGTGCAATATTAAATAGTGCAATGGTCATGGGGAGAATGTAGCGGTGTATGCTACATGTAGCCATCTTCAAGCACTTCCGCCTGGCCAGGTAGGGTGCGCGGCCTCGGGTGTTCTTGGCGATGTCAGAGTTGAGTCGAAGATTGTTGGTAAAACTGTCGGAAATGTACAAACCAATATCCATAAGCTCCTGTCGGGTGTATGATGTAAATGCACAGCTGTTCTGCATGAACAGAACTTAAATCAGCAACACCTAACTCATCACAAAAGCCCAGGTGAGGAAGAAGCTCAGCAGGACCAAGGCGAAGAAGGCTACAGGCCCAGACGGCATCAGCTCCAGGCTGCTTAAAACATGCACAGACAAACTCTGCAGCATACAGCTGCAACCAATGTTTGGTCTGAGCCTGAAGCTGGGGAAGGTGCCACAGCTTTGGAAGACATCCTGCCTGGTGCTGGTACCAAAGACATTTCATCCAAACGACTTTAAGGACTACAGACCGGTGGCAGTTCCAGGAAATTTACAGAATGTTTAATTTACAGACATGTATTTACAGGTGAGTGTATACAGACTAGTGCAGTGAGTGTGCAATATTAAATAGTGCAATGGTCATGGGGAGAATGTAGCGGTGTATGCTACATGTAGCCGTCTTCAAGCACTTCCGCCTGGCCAGGTAGGGTGCGCGGCCTCGGGTGTTCTGGCGATGTCAGAGTTGAGTCGAAGATTGTTGGTAAAATTGTCGGAAATGTACAAACCAATATCCATAAGCTCCTGTCGGGTGTATGATGTAAATGCACAGCTGTTCTGCATGATGAACAGAACTTAAATCAGCAACACCTAACTCATCACAAAAGCCCAGGTGAGGAAGAAGCTCAGCAGGACCAAAGCGAAGAAGGTTACAGGCCCAGACGGCATCAGCTCCAGGCTGCTTAAAACATGCACAGAAAAACTCTGCAGCATACAGCTGCAACCAATGTTTGGTCTGAGCCTGAAGCTGGGGAAGGTGCCACAGCTTTGGAAGACATCCTGCCTGGTGCTGGTACCAAAGACATCTCATCCAAACGACTTCAAGGACTACAGACCGGTGGCAGTTCCAGGAAATTTACAGACGATTTAATTTTACAGACATGTATTTACAGGTGAGTATATACAGACTAGTGCAGTGAGTGTGCAATATTAAATAGTGCAATGGTCATGGGGAGAATGTAGCGGTGTATGCTGCATGAACAGAACTTAAATCAGCAACACCTAACTCATCACAAAAGCCCAGGTGAGGAAGAAGCTCAGCAGGACCAAGGCGAAGAAGGCTACACCCAGACGGCATCAGCTCCAGGCTGCTTAAAACATGCACAGACAAACTCCCCAGCATACAGCTGCAACCAATGTTTGGTCTGAGCCTGAAGCTGGGGAAGGTGCCACAGCTTTGGAAGACATCCTGCCTGGTGCTGGTACCAAAGACATCTCATCCAAACGACTTCAAGGACTACAGACCGGTGGCAGTTCCAGGAAATTTACAGAATGTTTAATTTTACAGACATGTATTTACAGGTGAGTGTATACAGACTAGTGCAGTGAGTGTCCAATATTAAATAGTGCAATGGTCATGGGGAGAATGTAGCGGTGTATGCTACATGTAGCCGTCTTCAAGCACTTCCGCCTGGCCAGGTAGGGTGCGCGGCCTCGGGTGTTCTGGCGATGTCAGAGTTGAGTCGAAGATTGTCGATTTAATTTTACAGACATGTATTTACATGTAGCTGTCTTCAAGCACTTCCGCCTGGCCGGGTAGGGGGTGTGGCCTCGGGTATTCTGGCGATGTCAGAGTTGAGTCGAAGATTGTTGGTAAAACTGTCGGAAATGTACAAACCAATATCCATAAGCTCCTGTCGGGTGTATGATGTAAATGCACAGCTGTTTTGCATGAACAGAACTTAAATGAGCAACACCTAACTCATCACAAAAGCCCAGGTGAGGAAGAAGCTCAGCAGGACCAAAGCGAAGAAGGCTACAGGCCCAGACGGCATCAGCTCCAGGCTGCTTAAAACATGCACAGACAAACTCTGCAGCATACAGCTGCAACCAATGTTTGGTCTGAGCCTGAAGCTGGGAAGGTGCCACAGCTTTGGAAGACATCCTGCCTGGTGCTGGTACCAAAGACATTTCATCCAAACGACTTCAAGGACTACAGACCGGTGGCAGTTCCAGGAAATTTACAGACGATTTAATTTTACAGACATGTATTTACAGGTGAGTATATACAGACTAGTGCAGTGAGTGTGCAATATTAAATAGTGCAATGGTCATGGGAAGAATGTCGGAAATGTACAAACCAACATCCCAGGGGTGTATGATGTAAATGGGTGTATGCTGCATGAACAGAACTTAAATCAGCAACACCTAACTCATCACAAAAGCCCAGGTGAGGAAGAAGCTCAGCAGGACCAAGGCGAAAAGGCTACAGGCCCAGACGGCATCAGCTCCAGGCTGCTTAAAACATGCACAGACAAACTCTGCAGCATACAGCTGCAACCAATGTTTGGTCTGAGCCTGAAGCTGGGGAAGGTGCCACAGCTTTGGAAGACATCCTGCCTGGTGCTGGTACCAAAGACATCTCATCCAAACGACTTCAAGGACTACAGACCGGTGGCAGTTCCTGACATCTGATGAACACAATTAATTTTACAGACATGTATTTACAGGTGAGATATACAATGGTCCTGTGTGCTTTAATTTGCCTATCAGCCAGGCATCAAAGTTGAAGATGCTGTCAAATTCCTCCTTAATAAAGCTCTTTCTCACCTGGATAAGGCTGGGAGCACATGGGGTGAACCAACATCTGTGTAGCAATCTGGGAGGTGCAGACTTGGGTAATTTGATATTAATTTCCTCGAAATGGGGGCACCAGGTCTTCTAAGCTGAACCAAGCTATGATAAAAATATTACCTGAACCACCGATGGTCCACAGTAACAATAGAATTAAGTAAACAAGCAGAATATCATCCAAAAGATCAGTCTCTGTCAGAGTTCTTTATCGTTCCAGTGACTTTGTCTGTTTATTTGAAGAAAGACAAACACAGAACCAGTTCTTTAAAATTATTTATTAATCTACAAAACAGAGCAATAGGTAAATGTGAGTATGCATATGGATATATGAATTAATAGAATAAATGAATAGACAACAAAACTGAAATAACCAATTCTAAGTAAACAGATAATCGGACCAGGTATGCAAGTGTGTGTGATGAATTTGGTCTCCAGGAAAGAAACATAAAGTTTCATGTAGTTAATCTGACTTTATCAAGCAACCCCAGATATTTACTGTTTAGAAATGATGGCTGCTTTTAATATTTTATAACATAGACTCAAGATTATGTGCACTTTAGTTGTCTATGTCGGGTTAGTTACTAACAAATGATCATGAAAACAATTTTTTTCTAACAGGGCGCTGCATGAATGGCAGCAGCTGTTCTCAGCAGAACAGAACTTTTAAATCAGCTTTTCTAACCCATCTTCAAAAGCCCAGGTTTATTTCCATGCTGCAGTTTGCTTTTTGCTTTTGTTTTTAAACAGGCCCATGGAGGCATCAGCTCCAGGGAAAAACATTCATCACGTTTGCACTGTTTTATAATTTAGCTGCAACCAATTTTTGGTCAGCCTCGGGGAAGCTTTAAACTGTGGCACATTGACATTTACTGGTGCTGGACCAAAGACATCTCATTCAAACACCTCAAGGACCAGTTCCTGGAAATTTATTTAATTACAGAATGATTTAATTTTACAGACATGTATTTACAGGTGAGTGTATACAGACTAGTGCAGTGAGTGTGCAATATTAAATAGTGCAATGGTCATGGGGAGAATGTAGCGGTGTATGCTACATCCAAAGCCGTCTTCAAGCACTTCCGCCTGGCCAGGTAGGGTGCGCGGCCTCGGGTGTTCTGGCGATGTCAGAGTTGAGTCGAAGATTGTTGCTAAAACTGTCGGAAATGTACAAACCAATATCCATAAGCTCCTGTCGGGTGTATGATGTAAATGCACAGCTGTTCTGCATGAACAAAACTTAAATCAGCAACACCTAACTCATCACAAAAGCCCAGGTGAGGAAGAAGCTCAGCAGGACCAAGGCGAAGAAGGCTACAGGCCCAGACGGCATCAGCTCAGGCTGCTTAAAACATGCACAGACAAACTCTGCAGCATACAGCTGCAACCAATGTTTGGTCTGAGCCTGAAGCTGGGGAAGGTGCCACAGCTTTGGAAGACATCCTGCCTGGTGCTGGTACCAAAGACATCTCATCCAAACGACTTCAAGGACTACAGACCGGTGGCAGTTCCAGAAAATTTACAGAATGTTTAATTTTACAGACATGTATTTACAGGTGAGTGTATACAGACTAGTGCAGTGAGTGTGCAATATTAAATAGTGCAATGGTCATGGGGAGAATGTAGCGGTGTATGCTGCATGAACAGAACTTAAATCAGCAACACCTAACTCATCACAAAAGCCCAGGTGAGGAAGAAGCTCAGCAGGACCAAGGCGAAGAAGGCTACAGGCCCAGACGGCATCAGCTCCAGGCTTTTTAAAACATGCACAGACAAACTCTGCAGCATACAGCTGCAACCAATGTTTGGTCTGAGCCTGAAGCTGGGGAAGGTGCCACAGCTATGGAAGACATCCTGCCTGGTGCTGGTACCAAAGACATTTCATCCAAACAACTTTAAGGACTACAGACCGGTGGCAGTTCCAGGAAATTTACAGAATGTTTAATTTTACAGACATGTATTTAGAGGTGAGTATATACAGACTAGTGCAGTGAGTGTGCAATATTAAATAGTGCAATGGTCATGGGGAGAATGTAGCGGTGTATGCTACATGTAGCCGTCTTCAAGCACTTCCGCCTGGCCAGGTAGGGTGCGCGGCCTCGGGTGTTCTGGCAATGTCAGAGTTGAGTCGAAGATTGTTGGTAAAATGTCGGAAATGTATAAACCAATATCCATAAGTTCCTGTCGGGTGTATGATGTAAATGCACAGCTGTTCTGTATGAACAGAACTTAAATCAGCAACACCTAACTCATCACAAAAGCCCAGGTGAGGAAGAAGCTCAGCAGGACCAAGGCGAAGAAGGCTACAGGCCCAGACGGCATCAGCTCCAGGCTGCTTAAAACATGCACAGACAAACTCTGCAGCATACAGCTGCAACCAATGTTTGGTCTGAGCCTGAAGCTGGGGAAGGTGCCACAGCTTTGGAAGACATCCTGCCTGGTGCTGGTACCAAAGACATCTCATCCAAATGACTTCAAGGACTACAGACCGGTGGCAGTTCCAGGAAATTTACAGAATGTTTAATTTTACAGACATGTATTTACAGGTGAGTGTATACAGACTAGTGCAGTGAGTGTGCAATATTAAATAGTGCAATGGTCATGGGGAGAATGTAGCGGTGTATGCTACATGTAGCCGTCTTCAAGCACTTCCGCCTGGCCAGGTAGGGTGCGCGGCCTCGGGTGTTCTGGCGATGTCAGAGTTGAGTCGAAGATTGTTGCTAAAACTGTCGGAAATGTACAAACCAATATCCATAAGCTCCTGTCGGGTGTATGATGTAAATGCACAGCTGTTCTGCATGAACAGAACTTAAATCAGCAACACCTAACTCATCACAATTGCCCAGGTGAGGAAGAAGCTCAGCAGGACCAAGGCGAAGAAGGCTACAGGCCCAGACGGCATCAGCTCTAGGCTGCTTAAAACATGCACAGACAAACTCTGCAGCATACAGCTGCAACCAATGTTTGGTCTGAGCCTGAAGCTGGGGAAGGTGCTACAGCTTTGGAAGACATCCTGCCTGGTGCTGGTACCAAAGACATCTCATCCAAACGACTTCAAGGACTACAGACCGGTGGCAGTTCCAGGAAATTTACAGAATGTTTAATTTTACAGACATGTATTTACAGGTGAGTGTATACAGACTAGTGCAGTGAGTGTGCAATATTAAATAGTGCAATGGTCATGGGGAGAATGTAGCGGTGTATGCTGCATGAACAGAACTTAAATCAGCAACACCTAACTCATCACAAAAGCCCAGGTGAGGAAGAAGCTCAGCAGGACCAAGGCGAAGAAGGCTACAGGCCCAGACGGCATCAGCTCCAGGCTGCTTAAAACATGCACAGACAAACTCTGCAGCATACAGCTGCAACCAATGTTTGGTCTGAGCCTGAAGCTGGGGAAGGTGCCACAGCTATGGAAGACATCCTGCCTGGTGCTGGTACCAAAGACATTTCATCCAAACGACTTTAAGGACTACAGACTGGTGGCAGTTCCAGGAAATTTACAGAATGTTTAATTTTACAGACATGTATTTACAGGTGAGTGTATACAGACTAGTGCAGTGAGTGTGCAATATTAAATAGTGCAATGGTCATGGGGAGAATGTAGCGTTGTATGCTACATGTAGCCGTCTTCAAGCACTTCCGCCTGGCCAGGTAGGGTGCGCGGCCTCGGGTGTTCTGGCGATGTCAGAGTTGAGTCGAAGATTGTTGGTAAAACTGTCGGAAATGTACAAACCAATATCCATAAGCTCCTGTCGGGTGTATGATGTAAATGCACAGCTGTTCTGTATGAACAGAACTTAAATCAGCAACACCTAACTCATCACAAAAGCCCAGGTGAGGAAAAAGCTCAGCAGGACCAAGGCGAAGAAGGCTACAGGCCCAGACGGCATCAGCTCCAGGCTGCTTAAAACATGCACAGACAAACTCTGCAGCATACAGCTGCAACCAATGTTTGGTCTGAGCCTGAAGCTGGGGAAGGTGCCACAGCTTTGGAAGACATCCTGCCTGGTGCTGGTACCAAAGACATCTCATCCAAACGACTTCAAGGACTACAGACCGGTGGCAGTTCCAGAAAATTTACAGACGATTTAATTTTACAGACATGTATTTACAGGTGAGTATATACAGACTAGTGCAGTGAGTGTGCAATATTAAATAGTGCAATGGTCATGGGGAGAATGTAGCGGTGTATGCTACATGTAGCCGTCTTCAAGCACTTCCGCCTGGCCAGGTAGGGTGCGCGGCCTCGGGTGTTCTGGCGATGTCAGAGTTGAGTCGAAGATTGTTGGTAAAACTGTCGGAAATGTACAAACCAATATCCATAAGCTCCTGTCGGGTGTATGATGTAAATGCACAGCTGTTCTGCATGAACAGAACTTAAATCAGCAACACCTAACTCATAACAAAAGCCCAGGTGAGGAAGAAGCTCAGCAGGACCAAGCGAAGAAGGCTACAGGCCCAGACGGCATCAGCTCCAGGCTGCTTAAAACATGCACAGACAAACTCTGCAGCATACAGCTGCAACCAATGTTTGGTCTGAGCCTGAAGCTGGGGAAGGTGCCACAGCTTTGGAAGACATCCTGCCTGGTGCTGGTACCAAAGACATCTCATCCAAACGACTTCAAGGACTACAGACCGGTGGCAGTTCCAGGAAATTTACAGACGATTTATTTTTACAGACATGTATTTACAGGTGAGTATATACAGACTAGTGCAGTGAGTGTGCAATATTAAATAGTGCAATGGTCATGGGGAGAATGTAGCGGTGTATGCTACATGTAGCCATCTTCAAGCACTTCCGCCTGGCCAGGTAGGGTGTGCGGCCTCGGGTATTCTTGCGATGTCAGAGTTGAGTCGAAGATTGTTGGTAAAACTGTCGGAAATGTACAAACCAATATCCATAAGCTCCTGTCGGGTGTATGATGTAAATGCACAGCTGTTCTGCATGAACAGAACTTAAATCAGCAACACCTAACTCATCACAAAAGCCCAGGTGAGGAAGAAGCTCAGCAGGACCAAGGCGAAGAAGGCTACAGGCCCAGACGGCATCAGCTCCAGGCTGCTTAAAACATGCACAGACAAACTCTGCAGCATACAGCTGCAACCAATGTTTGGTCTGAGCCTGAAGCTGGGGAAGGTGCCACAGCTATGGAAGACATCCTGCCTGGTGCTGGTACCAAAGACATTTCATCCAAACGACTTTAAGGACTACAGACCGGTGGCAGTTCCAGGAAATTTACAGAATGTTTAATTTTACAGACATGTATTTACAGGTGAGTGTATACAGACTAGTGCAGTGAGTGTGCAATATTAAATAGTGCAATGGTCATGGGGAGAATGTAGCGGTGTATGCTACATGTAGCCGTCTTCAAGCACTTCCGCCTGGCCAGGTAGGGTGCGCGGCCTCGGGTGTTCTGGCGATGTCAGAGTTGAGTCGAAGATTGTTGGTAAAACTGTCGGAAATGTACAAACCAATATCCATAAGCTCCTGTCGGGTGTATGATGTAAATGCACAGCTGTTCTGCATGAACAGAACTTAAATGAGCAACACCTAACTCATCCAAAAGCCCAGGTGAGGAAGAAGCTCAGCAGGACCAAAGCGAAGAAGGTTACAGGCCCAGACGGCATCAGCTCCAGGCTGCTTAAAACATGCACAGAAAAACTCTGCAGCATACAGCTGCAACCAATGTTTGGTCTGAGCCTGAAGCTGGGGAAGGTGCCACAGCTTTGGAAAACATCCTGCCTGGTGCTGGTACCAAAGACATCTCATCCAAACGACTTCAAGGACTACAGACCGGTGGCAGTTCCAGGAAATTTACAGACGATTTAATTTTACAGACATGTATTTACAGGTGAGTATATACAGACTAGTGCAGTGAGTGTGCAATATTAAATAGTGCAATGGTCATGGGGAGAATGTAGCGGTGTATGCTGCATGAACAGAACTTAAATCAGCAACACCTAACTCATCACAAAAGCCCAGGTGAGGAAGAAGCTCAGCAGGACCAAGGCGAAGAAGGCTACAGGCCCAGACGGCATCAGCTCCAGGCTGCTTAAAACATGCACAGACAAACTCTGCAGCATACAGCTGCAACCAATGTTTGGTTTGAGCCTGAAGCTGGGGAAGGTGCCACAGCTTTGGAAGACATCCTGCCTGGTGCTGGTACCAAAGACATCTCATCCAAACGACTTCAAGGACTACAGACCGGTGGCAGTTCCAGGAAATTTACAGAATGTTTAATTTTACAGACATGTATTTACAGGTGAGTGTATACAGACTAGTGCAGTGAGTGTCCAATATTAAATAGTACAATGGTCATGGGAGAATGTAGCGGTGTATGCTACATGTAGCCGTCTTCAAGCACTTCCGCCTGGCCAGGTAGGGGTGCGTGGCCTCGGGTGTTCTGGCGATGTCAGAGTTGAGTCGAAGATTGTCGATTTAATTTTACAGACATGTATTTACATGTAGCTGTCTTCAAGCACTTCCGCCTGGCCAGGTAGGGTGCGCGGCCTCGGGTATTCTGGCGATGTCAGAGTTGAGTCGAAGATTGTTGGTAAAACTGTCGGAAATGTACAAACCAATATCCATAAGCTCCTGTCGGGTGTATGATGTAAATGCACAGCTGTTCTGCATGAACAGAACTTAAATCAGCAACACCTAACTCATCACAAAAGCCCAGGTGAGGAAGAAGCTCAGCAGGACCAAGGCGAAGAAGGCTACAGGCCCAGACGGCATCAGCTCCAGGCTACTTAAAACATGCACAGAAAAACTCTGCAGCATACAGCTGCAACCAATGTTTGGTCTGAGCCTGAAGCTGGGGAAGGTGCCACAGCTTTGGAAGACATCCTGCCTGGTGCTGGTACCAAAGACATCTCATCCAAACGACTTCAAGGACTACAGACCGGTGGCAGTTCCAGGAAATTTATAGACGATTTAATTTTACAGACATGTATTTACAGGTGAGTATATACAGAGTAGTGCAGTGAGTGTGCAATATTAAATAGTGCAATGGTCATGGGGAGAATGTAGCGGTGTATGCTGCATGAACAGAACTGAAATCAGCAACACCTAACTCATCACAAAAGCCCAGGTGAGGAAGAAGCTCAGCAGGACCAAAGCGAAGAAGGCTACAGGCCCAGACGGCATCAGCTCCAGGCTGCTTAAAACATGCACAGAAAAACTCTGCAGCATACAGCTGCAACCAATGTTTGGTCTGAGCCTGAAGCTGGGGAAGGTGCCACAGCTTTGGAAGACATCCTGCCTGGTGCTGGTACCAAAGACATCTCATCCAAACGACTTCAAGGACTACAGACCGGTGGCAGTTCCAGGAAATTTACAGAATGTTTAATATTACAGACATGTATTTACAGGTGAGTGTATACAGACTAGTGCAGTGAGTGTGCAATATTAAATAGTGCAATGGTCATGGGGAGAATGTAGCGGTGTATGCTACATGTAGCCGTCTTCAAGCACTTCCGCCTGGCCAGGTAGGGTGCGCGTCCTCGGGTGTTCTGGCGATGTCAGAGTTGAGTCGAAGATTGTTGGTAAAACTGTCGGAAATGTACAAACCAATATCCATAAGCTCCTGTCGGGTGTATGATGTAAATGCACAGCTGTTCTGTATGAACAGAACTTAAATCAGCAACACCTAACTCATCACAAAAGCCCAGGTGAGGAAAAAGCTCAGCAGGACCAAGGCGAAGAAGGCTACAGGCCCAGACGGCATCAGCTCCAGGCTGCTTAAAACATGCACAGACAAACTCTGCAGCATACAGCTGCAACCAATGTTTGGTCTGAGCCTGAAGCTGGGGAAGGTGCCACAGCTTTGGAAGACATCCTGCCTGGTGCTGGTACCAAAGACATCTCATCCAAACGACTTCAAGGACTACAGACCGGTGGCAGTTCAGGAAATTTACAGACGATTTAATTTTACAGACATGTATTTACAGGTGAGTATATACAGACTAGTGCAGTGAGTGTGCAATATTAAATAGTGCAATGGTCATGGGGAGAATGTAGCGGTGTATGCTACATGTAGCCGTCTTCAAGCACTTCCGCCTGGCCAGGTAGGGTGCGCGGCCTCGGGTGTTCTGGCGATGTCAGAGTTGAGTCGAAGATTGTTGGTAAAACTGTCGGAAATGTACAAACCAATATCCATAAGCTCCTGTCGGGTTTATGATGTAAATGCACAGCTGTTCTGCATGAACAGAACTTAAATGAGCAACACCTAACTCATCACAAAAGCCCAGGTGAGGAAGAAGCTCAGCAGGACCAAGCGAAGAAGGCTACAGGCCCAGACGGCATCAGCTCCAGGCTGCTTAAAACATGCACAGAAAACTCTGCAGCATACAGCTGCAACCAATGTTTGGTCTGAGCCTGAAGCTGGGGAAGGTGCCACAGCTTTGGAAGACATCCTGCCTGGTGCTGGTACCAAAGACATCTCATCCAAACGACTTCAAGGACTACAGACCGGTGGCAGTTCCAGGAAATTTACAGAACGATTTAATTTTACAGACATGTATTTACAGGTGAGTATATACAGACTAGTGCAGTGAGTGTGCAATATTAAAGAGTGCAATGGTCATGGGGAGAATGTAGCGGTGTATGCTACATGTAGCCGTCTTCAAGCACTTCTGCCTGGCCAGGTAGGGGTGTGCGTCCTCGGGTGTTCTGGCGATGTCAGAGTTGAGTCGAAGATTGTTGGTAAAACTGTCGGAAATGTACAAACCAATATCCATAAGCTCCTGTCGGGTGTATGATGTAAATGTACAGCTGTTCTGCATGAACAGAACTTAAAAGAGCAACACCTAACTCATCACAAAAGCCCAGGTGAGGAAGAAGCTCAGCAGGACCAAAGCGAAGAAGGCTACAGGCCCAGACGGCATCAGCTCCAGGCTGCTTAAAACATGCACAGACAAACTCTGCAGCATACAGCTGCAACCAATGTTTGGTCTGAGCCTGAAGCTGGGGAAGGTGCCACAGCTTTGGAAGACATCCTGCCTGGTGCTGGTACCAAAGACATCTCATCCAAACGAGTTCAAGGACTACAGACCGGTGGCAGTTCCAGGAAATTTACAGACGATTTAATTTTACAGACATGTATTTACAGGTGAGTATATACAGACTAGTGCAGTGAGTGTGCAATATTAAATAGTGCAATGGTCATGGGGAGAATGTAGCGGTGTATGCTACATGTAGCCATCTTCAAGCACTTCCGCCTGGCCAGGTAGGGTGCGCGGCCTCGGGTGTTCTGCGATGTCAGAGTTGAGTCGAAGATTGTTGGTAAAACTGTCGGAAATGTACAAACCAATATCCATAAGCTCCTGTCGGGTGTATGATGTAAATGCACAGCTGTTCTGCATGAACAGAACTTAAATCAGCAACACCTAACTCATCACAAAAGCCCAGGTGAGGAAGAAGCTCAGCAGGACCAAGGCGAAGAAGGCTACAGGCCCAGACGGCATCAGCTCCAGGCTGCTTAAAACATGCACAGACAAACTCTGCAGCATACAGCTGCAACCAATGTTTGGTCTGAGCCTGAAGCTGGGGAAGGTGCCACAGCTTTGAAGACATCCTGCCTGGTGCTGGTACCAAAGACATCTCATCCAAACGACTTCAAGGACTACAGACCGGTGGCAGTTCCAGAAATTTACAGACGATTTAATTTTACAGACATGTATTTACAGGTGAGTATATACAGACTAGTGCAGTGAGTGTGCAATATTAAATAGTGCAATGGTCATGGGGAGAATGTAGCGGTGTATGCTACATGTAGCCGTCTTCAAGCACTTCCGCCTGGCCAGGTAGGGTGCGCGGCCTCGGGTGTTCTGGCGATGTCAGAGTTGAGTCGAAGATTGTTGGTAAAACTGTCGGAAATGTACAAACCAATATCCATAAGCTCCTGTCGGGTGTATGATGTAAATGCACAGCTGTTCTGCATGAACAGAACTTAAAAGAGCAACACCTAACTCATAACAAAAGCCCAGGTGAGGAAGAAGCTCAGCAGGACCAAAGCGAAGAAGGCTACAGGCCCAGACGGCATCAGCTCCAGGCTGCTTAAAACATGCACAGACAAACTCTGCAGCATACAGCTGCAACCAATGTTTGGTCTGAGCCTGAAGCTGGGGAAGGTGCCACAGCTTTGGAAGACATCCTGCCTGGTGCTGGTACCAAAGACATCTCATCCAAACGACTTCAAGGACTACAGACCGGTGGCAGTTCCAGGAAATTTACAGACGATTTAATTTTACAGACATGTATTTACAGGTGAGTATATACAGACTAGTGCAGTGAGTGTGCAATATTAAATAGTGCAATGGTCATGGGGAGAATGTAGCGGTGTATGCTGCATGAACAGAACTTAAATCAGCAACACCTAACTCATCACAAAAGCCCAGGTGAGGAAGAAGCTCAGCAGGACCAAGGCGAAGAAGGCTACAGGCCCAGACGGCATCAGCTCCAGGCTGCTTAAAACATGCACAGACAAACTCTGCAGCATACAGCTGCAACCAATGTTTGGTTTGAGCCTGAAGCTGGGGAAGGTGCCACAGCTTTGGAAGACATCCTGCAAGAAGCCTGGTGCTGGTACCAAAGACATCTCATCCAAACGACTTCAAGGACTACAGACCGGTGGCAGTTCCAGGAAATTTACAGAATGTTTAATTTTACAGACATGTATTTACAGGTGAGTGTATACAGACTAGTGCAGTGAGTGTCCAATATTAAATAGTACAATGGTCATGAGGAGAATGTAGCGGTGTATGCTACATGTAGCCGTCTTCAAGCACTTCCGCCTGGCCAGGTAGGGTGCGTGGCCTCGGGTGTTCTGGCGATGTCAGAGTTGAGTCGAAGATTGTCGATTTAATTTTACAGACATGTATTTACATGTAGCTGTCTTCAAGCACTTCCGCCTGGCCAGGTAGGGTGCGCGGCCTCGGGTATTCTGGCGATGTCAGAGTTGAGTCGAAGATTGTTGGTAAAACTGTCGGAAATGTACAAACCAATATCCATAAGCTCCTGTCGGGTGTATGATGTAAATGCACAGCTGTTCTGCATGAACAGAACTTAAATCAGCAACAACACCTAACTCATCACAAAAGCCCAGGTGAGGAAGCAGCTCAGCAGGACCAAGCGAAGAAGGCTACAGGCCCAGACGGCATCAGCTCCAGGCTACTTAAAACATGCACAGAAAAACTCTGCAGCATACAGCTGCAACCAATGTTTGGTCTGAGCCTGAAGCTGGGAAGGTGCCACAGCTTTGGAAGACATCCTGCCTGGTGCTGGTACCAAAGACATCTCATCCAAACGACTTCAAGGACTACAGACCGGTGGCAGTTCCAGAAAATTTACAGAACGATTTAATTTTACAGACATGTATTTACAGGTGAGTATATACAGACTAGTGCAGTGAGTGTGCAATATTAAATAGTGCAATGGTCATGGGGAGAATGTAGCGGTGTATGCTACATGTAGCCGTCTTCAAGCACTTCCGCCTGGCCAGGTAGGGTGCGCGGCCTCGGGTGTTCTGGCGATGTCAGAGTTGAGTCGAAGATTGTTGGTAAAACTGTCGGAAATGTACAAACCAATATCCATAAGCTCCTGTCGGGTGTATGATGTAAATGCACAGCTGTTCTGCATGAACAGAACTTAAAGAGCAACACCTAACTCATAACAAAAGCCCAGGTGAGGAAGAAGCTCAGCAGGACCAAAGCGAAGAAGGCTACAGGCCCAGACGGCATCAGCTCCAGGCTGCTTAAAACATGCACAGACAAACTCTGCAGCATACAGCTGCAACCAATGTTTGGTCTGAGCCTGAAGATGGGGAAGGTGCCACAGCTTTGGAAGACATCCTGCCTGGTGCTGGTACCAAAGACATCTCATCCAAACGACTTTAAGGACTACAGACCGGTGGCAGTTCCAGGAAATTTACAGACGATTTAATTTTACAGACATGTATTTACAGGTGAGTATATACAGACTAGTGCAGTGAGTGTGCAATATTAAATAGTGCAATGGTCATGGGGAGAATGTAGCGGTGTATGCTGCATGAACAGAACTTAAATCAGCAACACCTAACTCATCACAAAAGCAGCTGTTCTCATCACAAAAGCCCAGGTGAGGAAGAAGCTCAGCAGGACCAAGGCGAAGAAGGCTACAGGCCCAGACGGCATCAGCTCCAGGCTGCTTAAAACATGCACAGACAAACTCTGCAGCATACAGCTGCAACCAATGTTTGGTTTGAGCCTGAAGCTGGGGAAGGTGCCACAGCTTTGGAAGACATCCTGCCTGGTGCTGGTACCAAAGACATCTCATCCAAACGACTTCAAGGACTACAGACCGGTGGCAGTTCCAGGAAATTTACAGAATGTTTAATTTTACAGACATGTATTTACAGGTGAGTGTATACAGACTAGTGCAGTGAGTGTGCAATATTAAATAGTACAATGGTCATGAGGAGAATGTAGCGGTGTATGCTACATGTAGCCGTCTTCAAGCACTTCCGCCTGGCCAGGTAGGGTGCGTGGCCTCGGGTGTTCTGGCGATGTCAGAGTTGAGTCGAAGATTGTCGATTTAATTTTACAGACATGTATTTACATGTAGCTGTCTTCAAGCACTTCCGCCTGGCCAGGTAGGGTGCGCTGGCCTCGGGTATTCTGGCGATGTCAGAGTTGAGTCGAAGATTGTTGGTAAAACTGTCGGAAATGTACAAACCAATATCCATAAGCTCCTGTCGGGTGTATGATGTAAATGCACAGCTGTTCTGCATGAACAGAACTTAAATCAGCAACACCTAACTCATCACAAAAGCCCAGGTGAGGAAGCAGCTCAGCAGGACCCAAGCGAAGAAGGCTACAGGCCCAGACGGCATCAGCTCCAGGCTACTTAAAACATGCACAGAAAACTCTGCAGCATACAGCTGCAACCAATGTTTGGTCTGAGCCTGAAGCTGGGGAAGGTGCCACAGCTTTGGAAGACATCCTGCCTGGTGCTGGTACCAAAGACATCTCATCCAAACGACTTCAAGGACTACAGACCGGTGGCAGTTCCAGGAAATTTACAGAATGATTTAATTTTACAGACATGTATTTACAGGTGAGTATATACAGAGTAGTGCAGTGAGTGTGCAATATTAAATAGTGCAATGGTCATGGGGAGAATGTAAAAGCGGTGTATGCTGCATGAACAGAACTTAAATCAGCAACACCTAACTCATCACAAAAGCCCAGGTGAGGAAGAAGCTCAGCAGGACCAAAGCGAAGAAGGCTACAGGCCCAGACGGCATCAGCTCCAGGCTGCTTAAAACATGCACAGACAAACTCTGCAGCATACAGCTGCAACCAATGTTTGGTCTGAGCCTGAAGCTGGGGAAGGTGCCACAGCTTTGGAAGACATCCTGCCTGGTGCTGGTACCAAAGACATCTCATCCAAACGACTTCAAGGACTACAGACCGGTGGCAGTTCCAGGAAATTTACAGAATGTTTAATTTTACAGACATGTATTTACAGGTGAGTGTATACAGACTAGTGCAGTGAGTGTGCAATATTAAATAGTGCAATGGTCATGGGGAGAATGTAGCGGTGTATGCTACATGTAGCCGTCTTCAAGCACTTCCGCCTGGCCAGGTAGGGTGCGCGTCCTCGGGTGTTCTGGCGATGTCAGAGTTGAGTCGAAGATTGTTGGTAAAACTGTCGGAAATGTACAAACCAATATCCATAAGCTCCTATCGGGTGTATGATGTAAATGCACAGCTGTTCTGTATGAACAGAACTTAAATCAGCAACACCTAACTCATCACAAAAGCCCAGGTGAGGAAAAGCTCAGCAGGACCAAGGCGAAGAAGGCTACAGGCCCAGACGGCATCAGCTCCAGGCTGCTTAAAACATGCACAGACAAACTCTGCAGCATACAGCTGCAACCAATGTTTGGTCTGAGCCTGAAGCTGGGGAAGGTGCCACAGCTTTGGAAGACATCCTGCCTGGTGCTGGTACCAAAGACATCTCATCCAAACGACTTCAAGGACTACAGACCGGTGGCAGTTCAGGAAATTTACAGACGATTTAATTTTACAGACATGTATTTACAGGTGAGTATATACAGACTAGTGCAGTGAGTGTGCAATATTAAATAGTGCAATGGTCATGGGGAGAATGTAGCGGTGTATGCTACATGTAGCCGTCTTCAAGCACTTCCGCCTGGCCAGGTAGGGGCGCGGCCTCGGGTGTTCTGGCGATGTCAGAGTTGAGTCGAAGATTGTTGGTAAAACTGTCGGAAATGTACAAACCAATATCCATAAGCTCCTGTCGGGTTTATGATGTAAATGCACAGCTGTTCTGCATGAACAGAACTTAAATCAGCAACACCTAACTCATCACAAAAGCCCAGGTGAGGAAGAAGCTCAGCAGGACCAAAGCGAAGAAGGCTACAGGCCCAGACGGCATCAGCTCCAGGCTGCTTAAAACATGCACAGAAAAACTCTGCAGCATACAGCTGCAACCAATGTTTGGTCTGAGCCTGAAGCTGGGGAAGGTGCCACAGCTTTGGAAGACATCCTGCCTGGTGCTGGTACCAAAGACATCTCATCCAAACGACTTCAAGGACTACAGACCGGTGGCAGTTCCAGGAAATTTACAGAACGATTTAATTTTACAGACATGTATTTACAGGTGAGTATATACAGACTAGTGCAGTGAGTGTGCAATATTAAATAGTGCAATGGTCATGGGGAGAATGTAGCGGTGTATGCTACATGTAGCCGTCTTCAAGCACTTCTGCCTGGCCAGGTAGGGTGCGCTTGGCGTCCTCGGGTGTTCTGGCGATGTCAGAGTTGAGTCGAAGATTGTTGGTAAAACTGTCGGAAATGTACAAACCAATATCCATAAGCTCCTGTCGGGTGTATGATGTAAATGTACAGCTGTTCTGCATGAACAGAACTTAAAAGAGCAACACCTAACTCATCACAAAAGCCCAGGTGAGGAAGAAGCTCAGCAGGACCAAAGCGAAGAAGGCTACAGGCCCAGACGGCATCAGCTCCAGGCTGCTTAAAACATGCACAGACAAACTCTGCAGCATACAGCTGCAACCAATGTTTGGTCTGAGCCTGAAGCTGGGGAAGGTGCCACAGCTTTGGAAGACATCCTGCCTGGTGCTGGTACCAAAGACATCTCATCCAAACGACTTCAAGGACTACAGACCGGTGGCAGTTCCAGGAAATTTACAGAACGATTTAATTTTACAGACATGTATTTACAGGTGAGTATATACAGACTAGTGCAGTGAGTGTGCAATATTAAAGAGTGCAATGGTCATGGGGAGAATGTAGCGGTGTATGCTACATGTAGCCGTCTTCAAGCACTTCTGCCTGGCCAGGTAGGGTGCGCGGCCTCGGGTGTTCTGGCGATGTCAGAGTTGAGTCGAAGATTGTTGGTAAAACTGTCGGAAATGTACAAACCAATATCCATAAGCTCCTGTCGGGTGTATGATGTAAATGTACAGCTGTTCTGCATGAACAGAACTTAAAAGAGCAACACCTAACTCATAACAAAAGCCCAGGTGAGGAAGAAGCTCAGCAGGACCAAAGCGAAGAAGGCTACAGGCCCAGACGGCATCAGCTCCAGGCTGCTTAAAACATGCACAGACAAACTCTGCAGCATACAGCTGCAACCAATGTTTGGTCTGAGCCTGAAGCTGGGAAGGTGCCACAGCTTTGGAAAGACATCCTGCCTGGTGCTGGTACCAAAGACATCTCATCCAAACGAGTTCAAGGACTACAGACCGGTGGCAGTTCCAGGAAATTTACAGACGATTTAATTTTACAGACATGTATTTACAGGTGAGTATATACAGACTAGTGCAGTGAGTGTGCAATATTAAATAGTGCAATGGTCATGGGGAGAATGTAGCGGTGTATGCTACATGTAGCCATCTTCAAGCACTTCCGCCTGGCCAGGTAGGGTGCGCGGCCTCGGGTGTTCTGGCGATGTCAGAGTTGAGTCGAAGATTGTTGGTAAAACTGTCGGAAATGTACAAACCAATATCCATAAGCTCCTGTCGGGTGTATGATGTAAATGCACAGCTGTTCTGCATGAACAGAACTTAAATCAGCAACACCTAACTCATCACAAAAGCCCAGGTGAGGAAGAAGCTCAGCAGGACCAAGGCGAAGAAGGCTACAGGCCCAGACGGCATCAGCTCCAGGCTGCTTAAAACATGCACAGACAAACTCTGCAGCATACAGCTGCAACCAATGTTTGGTCTGAGCCTGAAGCTGGGAAGGTGCCACAGCTTTGGAAGACATCCTGCCTGGTGCTGGTACCAAAGACATTTCATCCAAACGACTTTAAGGACTACAGACCGGTGGCAGTTCCAGGAAATTTACATAATGTTTAATTTTACAGACATGTATTTACAGGTGAGTGTATACAGACTAGTGCAGTGAGTGTGCAATATTAAATAGTGCAATGGTCATGGGGAGAATGTAGCGGTGTATGCTACATGTAGCCGTCTTCAAGCACTTCCGCCTGGCCAGGTAGGGTGCGCGGCCTCGGGTGTTCTGGCGATGTCAGAGTTGAGTCGAAGATTGTTGGTAAAACTGTCGGAAATGTACAAACCAATATCCATAAGCTCCTGTCGGGTGTATGATGTAAATGCACAGCTGTTCTGCATGAACAGAACTTAAATGAGCAACACCTAACTCATCACAAAAGCCCAGGTGAGGAAGAAGCTCAGCAGGACCAAAGCGAAGAAGGTTACAGGCCCAGACGGCATCAGCTCCAGGCTGCTTAAAACATGCACAGAAAAACTCTGCAGCATACAGCTGCAACCAATGTTTGGTCTGAGCCTGAAGCTGGGAAGGTGCCACAGCTTTGGAAACATCCTGCCTGGTGCTGGTACCAAAGACATCTCATCCAAACGACTTCAAGGACTACAGACCGGTGGCAGTTCCAGGAAATTTACAGACGATTTAATTTTACAGACATGTATTTACAGGTGAGTATATACAGACTAGTGCAGTGAGTGTGCAATATTAAATAGTGCAATGGTCATGGGGAGAATGTAGCGGTGTATGCTGCATGAACAGAACTTAAATCAGCAACACCTAACTCATCACAAAAGTACAAAAGCCCAGGTGAGGAAGAAGCTCAGCAGGACCAAGGCGAAGAAGGCTACAGGCCCAGACGGCATCAGCTCCAGGCTGCTTAAAACATGCACAGACAAACTCTGCAGCATACAGCTGCAACCAATGTTTGGTTTGAGCCTGAAGCTGGGGAAGGTGCCACAGCTTTGGAAGACATCCTGCCTGGTGCTGGTACCAAAGACATCTCATCCAAACGACTTCAAGGACTACAGACCGGTGGCAGTTCCAGGAAATTTACAGAATGTTTAATTTTACAGACATGTATTTACAGGTGAGTGTATACAGACTAGTGCAGTGAGTGTGCAATATTAAATAGTGCAATGGTCATGAGGAGAATGTAGCGGTGTATGCTACATGTAGCCGTCTTCAAGCACTTCCGCCTGGCCAGGTAGGGTGCGTGGCCTCGGGTGTTCTGGCGATGTCAGAGTTGAGTCGAAGATTGTCGATTTAATTTTACAGACATGTATTTACATGTAGCTGTCTTCAAGCACTTCCGCCTGGCCAGGTAGGGTCTTGCGGCCTCGGGTATTCTGGCGATGTCAGAGTTGAGTCGAAGATTGTTGGTAAAACTGTCGGAAATGTACAAACCAATATCCATAAGCTCCTGTCGGGTGTATGATGTAAATGCACAGCTGTTCTGCATGAACAGAACTTAAATCAGCAACACCTAACTCATCACAAAAGCCCAGGTGAGGAAGAAGCTCAGCAGGACCAAGCGAAGAAGGCTACAGGCCCAGACGGCATCAGCTCCAGGCTACTTAAAACATGCACAGAAAAACTCTGCAGCATACAGCTGCAACCAATGTTTGGTCTGAGCCTGAAGCTGGGGAAGGTGCCACAGCTTTGGAAGACATCCTGCCTGGTGCTGGTACCAAAGACATCTCATCCAAACGACTTCAAGGACTACAGACCGGTGGCAGTTCCAGGAAATTTACAGACGATTTAATTTTACAGACATGTATTTACAGGTGAGTATATACAGACTAGTGCAGTGAGTGTGCAATATTAAATAGTGCAATGGTCATGGGGAGAATGTAGCGGTGTATGCTGCATGAACAGAACTGAAATCAGCAACACCTAACTCATCACAAAAGCCCAGGTGAGGAAGAAGCTCAGCAGGACCAAAGCGAAGAAGGCTTTAGGCCCAGACGGCATCAGCTCCAGGCTGCTTAAAACATGCACAGAAAAACTCTGCAGCATACAGCTGCAACCAATGTTTGGTCTGAGCCTGAAGCTGGGGAAGGTGCCACAGCTTTGGAAGACATCCTGCCTGGTGCTGGTACCAAAGACATCTCATCCAAACGACTTCAAGGACTACAGACCGGTGGCAGTTCCAGGAAATTTACAGAATGTTTAATATTACAGACATGTATTTACAGGTGAGTGTATACAGACTAGTGCAGTGAGTGTGCAATATTAAATAGTGCAATGGTCATGGGGAGAATGTAGCGGTGTATGCTACATGTAGCCGTCTTCAAGCACTTCCGCCTGGCCAGGTAGGGTGCGCGTCCTCGGGTGTTCTGGCGATGTCAGAGTTGAGTCGAAGATTGTTGGTAAAACTGTCGGAAATGTACAAACCAATATCCATAAGCTCCTATCGGGTGTATGATGTAAATGCACAGCTGTTCTGTATGAACAGAACTTAAATCAGCAAGACCTAACTCATCACAAAAGCCCAGGTGAGGAAAAAGCTCAGCAGGACCAAGGCGAAGAAGGCTACAGGCCCAGACGGCATCAGCTCCAGGCTACTTAAAACATGCACAGACAAACTCTGCAGCATACAGCTGCAACCAATGTTTGGTCTGAGCCTGAAGCTGGGGAAGGTGCCACAGCTTTGGAAGACATCCTGCCTGGTGCTGGTACCAAAGACATCTCATCCAAACGACTTCAAGGACTACAGACCGGTGGCAGTTCAGGAAATTTACAGACGATTTAATTTTACAGACATGTATTTACAGGTGAGTATATACAGACTAGTGCAGTGAGTGTGCAATATTAAATAGTGCAATGGTCATGGGGAGAATGTAGCGGTGTATGCTACATGTAGCCGTCTTCAAGCACTTCCGCCTGGCCAGGTAGGGTGCGCGGCCTCGGGTGTTCTGGCGATGTCAGAGTTGAGTCGAAGATTGTTGGTAAAACTGTCGGAAATGTACAAACCAATATCCATAAGCTCCTGTCGGGTTTATGATGTAAATGCACAGCTGTTCTGCATGAACAGAACTTAAATGAGCAACACCTAACTCATCACAAAAGCCCAGGTGAGGAAGAAGCTCAGCAGGACCAAAGCGAAGAAGGCTACAGGCCCAGACGGCATCAGCTCCAGGCTGCTTAAAACATGCACAGAAAAACTCTGCAGCATACAGCTGCAACCAATGTTTGGTCTGAGCCTGAAGCTGGGGAAGGTGCCACAGCTTTGGAAGACATCCTGCCTGGTGCTGGTACCAAAGACATCTCATCCAAACGACTTCAAGGACTACAGACCGGTGGCAGTTCCAGGAAATTTATAGACGATTTAATTTTACAGACATGTATTTACAGGTGAGTATATACAGACTAGTGCAGTGAGTGTGCAATATTAAAGAGTGCAATGGTCATGGGGAGAATGTAGCGGTGTATGCTACATGTAGCCGTCTTCAAGCACTTCTGCCTGGCCAGGTAGGGTGCGCGTCCTCGGGTGTTCTGGCGATGTCAGAGTTGAGTCGAAGATTGTTGGTAAAACTGTCGGAAATGTACAAACCAATATCCATAAGCTCCTGTCGGGTGTATGATGTAAATGTACAGCTGTTCTGCATGAACAGAACTTAAAAGAGCAACACCTAACTCATAACAAAAGCCCAGGTGAGGAAGAAGCTCAGCAGGACCAAAGCGAAGAAGGCTACAGGCCCAGACGGCATCAGCTCCAGGCTGCTTAAAACATGCACAGACAAACTGTGCAGCATACAGCTGCAACCAATGTTTGGTCTGAGCCTGAAGCTGGGGAAGGTGCCACAGCTTTGGAAGACATCCTGCCTGGTGCTGGTACCAAAGACATCTCATCCAAACGAGTTCAAGGACTACAGACCGGTGGCAGTTCCAGGAAATTTATAGACGATTTAATTTTGCAGACATGTATTTACAGGTGAGTATATACAGACTAGTGCAGTGAGTGTGCAATATTAAATAGTGCAATGGTCATGGGGAGAATGTAGCGGTGTATGCTACATGTAGCCATCTTCAGGCACTTCCGCCTGGCCAGGTAGGGTCTTGCGGCCTCGGGTATTCTTGCGATGTCAGAGTTGAGTCGAAGATTGTTGGTAAAACTGTCGGAAATGTACAAACCAATATCCATAAGCTCCTGTCGGGTGTATGATGTAAATGCACAGCTGTTCTGCATGAACAGAACTTAAATCAGCAACACCTAACTCATCACAAAAGCCCAGGTGAGGAAGAAGCTCAGCAGGACCAAGGCGAAGAAGGCTACAGGCCCAGACGGCATCAGCTCCAGGCTGCTTAAAACATGCACAGACAAACTCTGCAGCATACAGCTGCAACCAATGTTTGGTCTGAGCCTGAAGCTGGGGAAGGTGCCACAGCTATGGAAGACATCCTGCCTGGTGCTGGTACCAAAGACATTTCATCCAAACGACTTTAAGGACTACAGACCGGTGGCAGTTCCAGGAAATTTACAGAATGTTTAATATTACAGACATGTATTTACAGGTGAGTGTATACAGACTAGTGCAGTGAGTGTGCAATATTAAATAGTGCAATGGTCATGGGGAGAATGTAGCGGTGTATGCTGCATGAACAGAACTTAAATCAGCAACACCTAACTCATCACAAAAGCCCAGGTGAGGAAGAAGCTCAGCAGGACCAAGGCGAAGAAGGCTACAGGCCCAGACGGCATCAGCTCCAGGCTGCTTAAAACATGCACAGACAAACTCTGCAGCATACAGCTGCAGTAAAATGTTTGGTCTGAGCCTGAAGCTGGGGAAGGTGCCACAGCTTTGGAAGACATCCTGCCTGGTGCTGGTACCAAAGACATCTCATCCAAACGACTTCAAGGACTACAGACCGGTGGCAGTTCCAGGAAATTTACAGAATGTTTAATTTTACAGACATGTATTTACAGGTGAGTGTATACAGACTAGTGCAGTGAGTGTCCAATATTAAATAGTACAATGGTCATGGGGAGAATGTAGCGGTGTATGCTACATGTATCTTCAAGCACTTCCGCCTGGCCACAGACGCGGCCTCGGTGTTCTGGCGATGTCAGAGTTGAGTCGAAGATTGTCGATTTAATTTTACAGACATGTATTTACATGTAGCTGTCTTCAAGCACTTCCGCCTGGCCAGGTAGGGTGCGCGGCCTCGGGTATTCTGGCGATGTCAGAGTTGAGTCGAAGATTGTTGGTAAAACTGTCGGAAATGTACAAACCAATATCCATAAGCTCCTGTCGGGTGTATGATGTAAATGCACAGCTGTTCTGCATGAACAGAACTTAAATCAGCAACACCTAACTCATCACAAAAGCCCAGGTGAGGAAGCAGCTCAGCAGGACCCAAGCGAAGAAGGCTACAGGCCCAGACGGCATCAGCTCCAGGCTACTTAAAACATGCACAGAAAAACTCTGCAGCATACAGCTGCAACCAATGTTTGGTCTGAGCCTGAAGCTGGGAAGGTGCCACAGCTTTGGAAGACATCCTGCCTGGTGCTGGTACCAAAGACATCTCATCCAAACGACTTCAAGGACTACAGACCGGTGGCAGTTCCAGGAAATTTATAGACGATTTAATTTTACAGACATGTATTTACAGGTGAGTATATACAGACTAGTGCAGTGAGTGTGCAATATTAAATAGTGCAATGGTCATGGGGAGAATGTAGCGGTGTATGCTGCATGAACAGAACTTAAATCAGCAACACCTAACTCATCACAAAAGCCCAGGTGAGGAAGAAGCTCAGCAGGACCAAGGCGAAGAAGGCTACAGGCCCAGACGGCATCAGCTCCAGGCTGCTTAAAACATGCACAGACAAACTCTGCAGCATACAGCTGCAACCAATGTTTGGTTTGAGCCTGAAGCTGGGGAAGGTGCCACAGCTTTGGAAGACATCCTGCCTGGTGCTGGTACCAAAGACATCTCATCCAAACGACTTCAAGGACTACAGACCGGTGGCAGTTCCAGGAAATTTACAGAATGTTTAATTTTACAGACATGTATTTACAGGTGAGTGTATACAGACTAGTGCAGTGAGTGTCCAATATTAAATAGTACAATGGTCATGGGGAGAATGTAGCGGTGTATGCTACATGTAGCATCTTCAAGCACTTCCGCCTGGCCAGGTAGGGTGCGCGGCCTCGGGTGTTCTGGCGATGTCAGAGTTGAGTCGAAGATTGTCGATTTAATTTTACAGACATGTATTTACATGTAGCTGTCCTCAAGCACTTCCGCCTGGCCAGGTAGGGTGCGCGTCCTCGGGTGTTCTGGCGATGTCAGAGTTGAGTCGAAGATTGTTGGTAAAACTGTCGGAAATGTACAAACCAATATCCATAAGCTCCTATCGGGTGTATGATGTAAATGCACAGCTGTTCTGTATGAACAGAACTTAAATCAGCAACACCTAACTCATCACAAAAGCCCAGGTGAGGAAAAAGCTCAGCAGGACCAAGGCGAAGAAGGCTACAGGCCCAGACGGCATCAGCTCCAGGCTGCTTAAAACATGCACAGACAAACTCTGCAGCATACAGCTGCAACCAATGTTTGGTCTGAGCCTGAAGCTGGGGAAGGTGCCACAGCTTTGGAAGACATCCTGCCTGGTGCTGGTACCAAAGACATCTCATCCAAACGACTTCAAGTACTACAGACCGGTCGCAGTTCAAGGAAATTTACAGACGATTTAATTTTACAGACATGTATTTACAGGTGAGTATATACAGACTAGTGCAGTGAGTGTGCAATATTAAATAGTGCAATAGTCATGGGGAGAATGTAGCGGTGTATGCTACATGTAGCCGTCTTCAAGCACTTCCGCCTGGCCAGGTAGGGTGCGCGGCCTCGGGTGTTCTGGCGATGTCAGAGTTGAGTCGAAGATTGTTGGTAAAACTGTCGGAAATGTACAAACCAATATCCATAAGCTCCTGTCGGGTTTATGATGTAAATGCACAGCTGTTCTGCATGAACAGAACTTAAATGAGCAACACCTAACTCATCACAAAAGCCCAGGTGAGGAAGAAGCTCAGCAGGACCAAAGCGAAGAAGGCTACAGGCCCAGACGGCATCAGCTCCAGGCTGCTTAAAACATGCACAGAAAAACTCTGCAGCATACAGCTGCAACCAATGTTTGGTCTGAGCCTGAAGCTGGGGAAGGTGCCACAGCTTTGGAAGACATCCTGCCTGGTGCTGGTACCAAAGACATCTCATCCAAACGACTTCAAGGACTACAGACCGGTGGCAGTTCCAGGAAATTTATAGACGATTTAATTTTACAGACATGTATTTACAGGTGAGTATATACAGACTAGTGCAGTGAGTGTGCAATATTAAAGAGTGCAATGGTCATGGGGAGAATGTAGCGGTGTATGCTACATGTAGCCGTCTTCAAGCACTTCTGCCTGGCCAGGTAGGGTGCGTCCTCGGGTGTTCTGGCGATGTCAGAGTTGAGTCGAAGATTGTTGGTAAAACTGTCGGAAATGTACAAACCAATATCCATAAGCTCCTGTCGGGTGTATGATGTAAATGTACAGCTGTTCTGCATGAACAGAACTTAAAGAGCAACACCTAACTCATAACAAAAGCCCAGGTGAGGAAGAAGCTCAGCAGGACCAAAGCGAAGAAGGCTACAGGCCCAGACGGCATCAGCTCCAGGCTGCTTAAAACATGCACAGACAAACTGTGCAGCATACAGCTGCAACCAATGTTTGGTCTGAGCCTGAAGCTGGGGAAGGTGCCACAGCTTTGGAACACATCCTGCCTGGTGCTGGTACCAAAGACATCTCATCCAAACGAGTTCAAGGACTACAGACCGGTGGCAGTTCCAGGAAATTTATAGACGATTTAATTTTGCAGACATGTATTTACAGGTGAGTATATACAGACTAGTGCAGTGAGTGTGCAATATTAAATAGTGCAATGGTCATGGGGAGAATGTAGCGGTGTATGCTACATGTAGCCATCTTCAAGCACTTCCGCCTGGCCAGGTAGGGTGCGCGGCCTCGGGTATTCTTGCGATGTCAGAGTTGAGTCGAAGATTGTTGGTAAAACTGTCGGAAATGTACAAACCAATATCCATAAGCTCCTGTCGGGTGTATGATGTAAATGCACAGCTGTTCTGCATGAACAGAACTTAAATCAGCAACACCTAACTCATCACAAAAGCCCAGGTGAGGAAGAAGCTCAGCAGGACCAAGGCGAAGAAGGCTACAGGCCCAGACGGCATCAGCTCCAGGCTGCTTAAAACATGCACAGAAAAACTCTGCAGCATACAGCTGCAACCAATGTTTGGTCTGAGCCTGAAGCTGGGGAAGGTGCCACAGCTATGGAAGACATCCTGCCTGGTGCTGGTACCAAAGACATTTCATCCAAACGACTTTAAGGACTACAGACCGGTGGCAGTTCCAGGAAATTTACAGAATGTTTAATATTACAGACATGTATTTACAGGTGAGTGTATACAGACTAGTGCAGTGAGTGTGCAATATTAAATAGTGCAATGGTCATGGGGAGAATGTAGCGGTGTATGCTACATGTAGCCGTCTTCAAGCACTTCCGCCTGGCCAGGTAGGGTGCGCGGCCTCGGGTGTTCTGGCGATGTCAGAGTTGAGTCGAAGATTGTTGGTAAAACTGTCGGAAATGTACAAACCAATATCCATAAGCTCCTGTCGGGTGTATGATGTAAATGCACAGCTGTTCTGCATGAACAGAACTTAAAAGAGCAACACCTAACTCATAACAAAAGCCCAGGTGAGGAAGAAGCTCAGCAGGACCAAAGCGAAGAAGGCTACAGGCCCAGACGGCATCAGCTCCAGGCTGCTTAAAACATGCACAGACAAACTCTGCAGCATACAGCTGCAACCAATGTTTGGTCTGAGCCTGAAGCTGGGGAAGGTGCCACAGCTTTGGAAGACATCCTGCCTGGTGCTGGTACCAAAGACATCTCATCCAAACGACTTTAAGGACTACAGACCGGTGGCAGTTCCAGGAAATTTACAGACGATTTAATTTTACAGACATGTATTTACAGGTGAGTATATACAGACTAGTGCAGTGAGTGTGCAATATTAAATAGTGCAATGGTCATGGGGAGAATGTAGCGGTGTATGCTACATGTAGCCATCTTCAAGCACTTCCGCCTGGCCAGGTAGGGTGCGGCCTCGGGTATTCTTGCGATGTCAGAGTTGAGTCGAAGATTGTTGGTAAAACTGTCGGAAATGTACAAACCAATATCCATAAGCTCCTGTCGGGTGTATGATGTAAATGCACAGCTGTTCTGCATGAACAGAACTTAAATCAGCAACACCTAACTCATCACAAAAGCCCAGGTGAGGAAGAAGCTCAGCAGGACCAAGGCGAAGAAGGCTACAGGCCCAGACGGCATCAGCTCCAGGCTGCTTAAAACATGCACAGAAAAACTCTGCAGCATACAGCTGCAACCAATGTTTGGTCTGAGCCTGAAGCTGGGGAAGGTGCCACAGCTATGGAAGACATCCTGCCTGGTGCTGGTACCAAAGACATTTCATCCAAACGACTTTAAGGACTACAGACCGGTGGCAGTTCCAGGAAATTTACAGAATGTTTAATATTACAGACATGTATTTACAGGTGAGTGTATACAGACTAGTGCAGTGAGTGTGCAATATTAAATAGTGCAATGGTCATGGGGAGAATGTAGCGGTGTATGCTACATGTAGCCTTCTTCAAGCACTTCCGCCTGGCCAGGTAGGTCAGCAGGCCTTTAAAAAAGGTGTTCTGGCGATGTCAGAGTTGAGTCGAAGATTGTCGATTTATTTTACAGACATGTATTTACATGTAGCTGTCTTCAAGCACTTCCGCCTGGCCGGGTAGGGTGCGCTGGCCTCGGGTATTCTGGCGATGTCAGAGTTGAGTCGAAGATTGTTGGTAAAACTGTCGGAAATGTACAAACCAATATCCATAAGCTCCTGTCGGGTGTATGATGTAAATGCACAGCTGTTTTGCATGAACAGAACTTAAATGAGCAACACCTAACTCATCACAAAAGCCCAGGTGAGGAAGAAGCTCAGCAGGACCAAAGCGAAGAAGGCTACAGGCCCAGACGGCATCAGCTCCAGGCTGCTTAAAACATGCACAGAAAAACTCTGCAGCATACAGCTGCAACCAATGTTTGGTCTGAGCCTGAAGCTGGGGAAGGTGCCACAGCTTTGGAAGACATCCTGCCTGGTGCTGGTACCAAAGACATCTCATCCAAACGACTTCAAGGACTACAGACCGGTGGCAGTTCCAGGAAATTTATAGACGATTTAATTTTACAGACATGTATTTACAGGTGAGTATATACAGACTAGTGCAGTGAGTGTGCAATATTAAAGAGTGCAATGGTCATGGGGAGAATGTAGCGGTGTATGCTACATGTAGCCGTCTTCAAGCACTTCTGCCTGGCCAGGTAGGGTGCGCTGGTCCTCGGTGTTCTGGCGATGTCAGAGTTGAGTCGAAGATTGTTGGTAAAACTGTCGGAAATGTACAAACCAATATCCATAAGCTCCTGTCGGGTGTATGATGTAAATGTACAGCTGTTCTGCATGAACAGAACTTAAAAGAGCAACACCTAACTCATAACAAAAGCCCAGGTGAGGAAGAAGCTCAGCAGGACCAAAGCGAAGAAGGCTACAGGCCCAGACGGCATCAGCTCCAGGCTGCTTAAAACATGCACAGACAAACTGTGCAGCATACAGCTGCAACCAATGTTTGGTCTGAGCCTGAAGCTGGGAAGGTGCCACAGCTTTGGAACACATCCTGCCTGGTGCTGGTACCAAAGACATCTCATCCAAACGAGTTCAAGGACTACAGACCGGTGGCAGTTCCAGGAAATTTATAGACGATTTAATTTTGCAGACATGTATTTACAGGTGAGTATATACAGACTAGTGCAGTGAGTGTGCAATATTAAATAGTGCAATGGTCATGGGGAGAATGTAGCGGTGTATGCTACATGTAGCCATCTTCAAGCACTTCCGCCTGGCCAGGTAGGGTGCGCGGCCTCGGTATTCTTGCGATGTCAGAGTTGAGTCGAAGATTGTTGGTAAAACTGTCGGAAATGTACAAACCAATATCCATAAGCTCCTGTCGGGTGTATGATGTAAATGCACAGCTGTTCTGCATGAACAGAACTTAAATCAGCAACACCTAACTCATCACAAAAGCCCAGGTGAGGAAGAAGCTCAGCAGGACCAAGGCGAAGAAGGCTACAGGCCCAGACGGCATCAGCTCCAGGCTGCTTAAAACATGCACAGAAAAACTCTGCAGCATACAGCTGCAACCAATGTTTGGTCTGAGCCTGAAGCTGGGGAAGGTGCCACAGCTATGGAAGACATCCTGCCTGGTGCTGGTACCAAAGACATTTCATCCAAACGACTTTAAGGACTACAGACCGGTGGCAGTTCCAGGAAATTTACAGAATGTTTAATATTACAGACATGTATTTACAGGTGAGTGTATACAGACTAGTGCAGTGAGTGTGCAATATTAAATAGTGCAATTGTCATGGGGAGAATGTAGCGGTGTATGCTACATGTAGCCGTCTTCAAGCACTTCCGCCTGGCCAGGTAGGGTGCGCGGCCTCGGTGTTCTGGCGATGTCAGAGTTGAGTCGAAGATTGTTGGTAAAACTGTCGGAAATGTACAAACCAATATCCATAAGCTCCTGTCGGGTGTATGATGTAAATGCACAGCTGTTCTGCATGAACAGAACTTAAAAGAGCAACACCTAACTCATAACAAAAGCCCAGGTGAGGAAGAAGCTCAGCAGGACCAAAGCGAAGAAGGCTACAGGCCCAGACGGCATCAGCTCCAGGCTGCTTAAAACATGCACAGACAAACTCTGCAGCATACAGCTGCAACCAATGTTTGGTCTGAGCCTGAAGCTGGGGAAGGTGCCACAGCTTTGGAAGACATCCTGCCTGGTGCTGGTACCAAAGACATCTCATCCAAACGACTTTAAGGACTACAGACCGGTGGCAGTTCCAGGAAATTTACAGACGATTTAATTTTACAGACATGTATTTACAGGTGAGTATATACAGACTAGTGCAGTGAGTGTGCAATATTAAATAGTGCAATGGTCATGGGGAGAATGTAGCGGTGTATGCTACATGTAGCCATCTTCAAGCACTTCCGCCTGGCCAGGTAGGGTGCGCGGCCTCGGGTATTCTTGCGATGTCAGAGTTGAGTCGAAGATTGTTGGTAAAACTGTCGGAAATGTACAAACCAATATCCATAAGCTCCTGTCGGGTGTATGATGTAAATGCACAGCTGTTCTGCATGAACAGAACTTAAATCAGCAACACCTAACTCATCACAAAAGCCCAGGTGAGGAAGAAGCTCAGCAGGACCAAGGCGAAGAAGGCTACAGGCCCAGACGGCATCAGCTCCAGGCTGCTTAAAACATGCACAGAAAAACTCTGCAGCATACAGCTGCAACCAATGTTTGGTCTGAGCCTGAAGCTGGGGAAGGTGCCACAGCTATGGAAGACATCCTGCCTGGTGCTGGTACCAAAGACATTTCATCCAAACGACTTTAAGGACTACAGACCGGTGGCAGTTCCAGGAAATTTACAGAATGTTTAATATTACAGACATGTATTTACAGGTGAGTGTATACAGACTAGTGCAGTGAGTGTGCAATATTAAATAGTGCAATGGTCATGGGGAGAATGTAGCGGTGTATGCTACATGTAGCCGTCTTCAAGCACTTCCGCCTGGCCAGGTAGGGTGCGCGGCCTCGGGTGTTCTCGATGGCGATGTCAGAGTTGAGTCGAAGATTGTTGGTAAAATTGTCGGAAATGTACAAACCAATATCCATAAGCTCCTGTCGGGTGTATGATGTAAATGCACAGCTGTTCTGCATGAACAGAACTTAAATGAGCAACACCTAACTCATCACAAAAGCCCAGGTGAGGAAGAAGCTCAGCAGGACCAAAGCGAAGAAGGTTACAGGCCCAGACGGCATCAGCTCCAGGCTGCTTAAAACATGCACAGAAAAACTCTGCAGCATACAGCTGCAACCAATGTTTGGTCTGAGCCTGAAGCTGGGGAAGGTGCCACAGCTTTGGAAGACATCCTGCCTGGTGCTGGTACCAAAGACATCTCATCCAAACGACTTCAAGGACTACAGACCGGTGGCAGTTCCAGGAAATTTACAGACGATTTAATTTTACAGACATGTATTTACAGGTGAGTATATACAGACTAGTGCAGTGAGTGTGCAATATTAAATAGTGCAATGGTCATGGGGAGAATGTAGCGGTGTATGCTGCATGAACAGAACTTAAATCAGCAACACCTAACTCATCACAAAAGCCCAGGTGAGGAAGAAGCTCAGCAGGACCAAGGCGAAGAAGGCTACAGGCCCAGACGGCATCAGCTCCAGGCTGCTTAAAACATGCACAGACAAACTCCCCAGCATACAGGTGCAACCAATGTTTGGTTTGAGCCTGAAGCTGGGGAAGGTGCCACAGCTTTGGAAGACATCCTGCCTGGTGCTGGTACCAAAGACATCTCATCCAAACGACTTCAAGGACTACAGACCGGTGGCAGTTCCAGGAAATTTACAGAATGTTTAATTTTACAGACATGTATTTACAGGTGAGTGTATACAGACTAGTGCAGTGAGTGTCCAATATTAAATAGTACAATGGTCATGGGGAGAATGTAGCGGTGTATGCTACATGTAGCCGTCTTCAAGCACTTCCGCCTGGCCAGGTAGGGTGCGCGGCCTCGGGTGTTCTGGCGATGTCAGAGTTGAGTCGAAGATTGTCGATTTAATTTTACAGACATGTATTTACATGTAGCTGTCTTCAAGCACTTCCGCCTGGCCGGGTAGGGTCGTGCCTCGGGTATTCTGGCGATGTCAGAGTTGAGTCGAAGATTGTTGGTAAAACTGTCGGAAATGTACAAACCAATATCCATAAGCTCCTGTCGGGTGTATGATGTAAATGCACAGCTGTTTTGCATGAACAGAACTTAAATGAGCAACACCTAACTCATCACAAAAGCCCAGGTGAGGAAGAAGCTCAGCAGGACCAAAGCGAAGAAGGCTACAGGCCCAGACGGCATCAGCTCCAGGCTTCTTAAAACATGCACAGAAAAACTCTGCAGCATACAGCTGCAACCAATGTTTGGTCTGAGCCTGAAGCTGGGGAAGGTGCCACAGCTTTGGAAGACATCCTGCCTGGTGCTGGTACCAAAGACATTTCATCCAAACGACTTCAAGGACTACAGACCGGTGGCAGTTCCAGGAAATTTACAGACGATTTAATTTTACAGACATGTATTTACAGGTGAGTATATACAGACTAGTGCAGTGAGTGTGCAATATTAAATAGTGCAATGGTCATGGGGAGAATGTAGCGGTGTATGCTACATGTAGCCATCTTCAAGCACTTCCGCCTGGCCAGGTAGGGTGCGCGGCCTCGGTATTCTTGCGATGTCAGAGTTGAGTCGAAGATTGTTGGTAAAACTGTCGGAAATGTACAAACCAATATCCATAAGCTCCTGTCGGGTGTATGATGTAAATGCACAGCTGTTCTGCATGAACAGAACTTAAATCAGCAACACCTAACTCATCACAAAAGCCCAGGTGAGGAAGAAGCTCAGCAGGACCAAGGCGAAGAAGGCTACAGGCCCAGACGGCATCAGCTCCAGGCTGCTTAAAACATGCACAGAAAAACTCTGCAGCATACAGCTGCAACCAATGTTTGGTCTGAGCCTGAAGCTGGGGAAGGTGCCACAGCTATGGAAGACATCCTGCCTGGTGCTGGTACCAAAGACATTTCATCCAAACGACTTTAAGGACTACAGACCGGTGGCAGTTCCAGGAAATTTACAGAATGTTTAATATTACAGACATGTATTTACAGGTGAGTGTATACAGACTAGTGCAGTGAGTGTGCAATATTAAATAGTGCAATGGTCATGGGGAGAATGTAGCGGTGTATGCTACATGTAGCCGTCTTCAAGCACTTCCGCCTGGCCAGGTAGGGTGCGCGGCCTCGGGTGTTCTGGCGATGTCAGAGTTGAGTCGAAGATTGTTGGTAAAATTGTCGGAAATGTACAAACCAATATCCATAAGCTCCTGTCGGGTGTATGATGTAAATGCACAGCTGTTCTGCATGAACAGAACTTAAATGAGCAACACCTAACTCATCACAAAAGCCCAGGTGAGGAAGAAGCTCAGCAGGACCAAAGCGAAGAAGGTTACAGGCCCAGACGGCATCAGCTCCAGGCTGCTTAAAACATGCACAGAAAAACTCTGCAGCATACAGCTGCAACCAATGTTTGGTCTGAGCCTGAAGCTGGGGAAGGTGCCACAGCTTTGGAAGACATCCTGCCTGGTGCTGGTACCAAAGACATCTCATCCAAACGACTTCAAGGACTACAGACCGGTGGCAGTTCCAGGAAATTTACAGACGATTTAATTTTACAGACATGTATTTACAGGTGAGTATATACAGACTAGTGCAGTGAGTGTGCAATATTAAATAGTGCAATGGTCATGGGGAGAATGTAGCGGTGTATGCTGCATGAACAGAACTTAAATCAGCAACACCTAACTCATCACAAAAGCCCAGGTGAGGAAGAAGCTCAGCAGGACCAAGGCGAAGAAGGCTACAGGCCCAGACGGCATCAGCTCCAGGCTGCTTAAAACATGCACAGACAAACTCCCCAGCATACAGGTGCAACCAATGTTTGGTTTGAGCCTGAAGCTGGGGAAGGTGCCACAGCTTTGGAAGACATCCTGCCTGGTGCTGGTACCAAAGACATCTCATCCAAACGACTTCAAGGACTACAGACCGGTGGCAGTTCCAGGAAATTTACAGAATGTTTAATTTTACAGACATGTATTTACAGGTGAGTGTATACAGACTAGTGCAGTGAGTGTCCAATATTAAATAGTACAATGGTCATGGGGAGAATGTAGCGGTGTATGCTACATGTAGCCGTCTTCAAGCACTTCCGCCTGGCCAGGTAGGGTGCAGCCTCGGGTGTTCTGGCGATGTCAGAGTTGAGTCGAAGATTGTCGATTTAATTTTACAGACATGTATTTACATGTAGCTGTCTTCAAGCACTTCCGCCTGGCCGGGTAGGGTGCGCGGCCTCGGGTATTCTGGCGATGTCAGAGTTGAGTCGAAGATTGTTGGTAAAACTGTCGGAAATGTACAAACCAATATCCATAAGCTCCTGTCGGGTGTATGATGTAAATGCACAGCTGTTTTGCATGAACAGAACTTAAATGAGCAACACCTAACTCATCACAAAAGCCCAGGTGAGGAAGAAGCTCAGCAGGACCAAAGCGAAGAAGGCTACAGGCCCAGACGGCATCAGCTCCAGGCTTCTTAAAACATGCACAGAAAAACTCTGCAGCATACAGCTGCAACCAATGTTTGGTCTGAGCCTGAAGCTGGGGAAGGTGCCACAGCTTTGGAAGACATCCTGCCTGGTGCTGGTACCAAAGACATTTCATCCAAACGACTTCAAGGACTACAGACCGGTGGCAGTTCCAGGAAATTTACAGACGATTTAATTTTACAGACATGTATTTACAGGTGAGTATATACAGACTAGTGCAGTGAGTGTGCAATATTAAATAGTGCAATGGTCATGGGAAGAATGTAGCGGTGTATGCTGCATGAACAGAACTTAAATCAGCAACACCTAACTCATCACAAAAGCCCAGGTGAGGAAGAAGCTCAGCAGGACCAAGGCGAAAAAGGCTACAGGCCCAGACGGCATCAGCTCCAGGCTGCTTAAAACATGCACAGACAAACTCTGCAGCATACAGCTGCAACCAATGTTTGGTCTGAGCCTGAAGCTGGGGAAGGTGCCACAGCTTTGGAAGACATCCTGCCTGGTGCTGGTACCAAAGACATCTCATCCAAACGACTTCAAGGACTACAGACCGGTGGCTCTTACCTGACATCTGATGAACACAATGGAGAGGCTTGTGCTCACCTATGTGCGTCCTCTGGTGAGAGCGTCAATGGTCCTGCTTTAATTTGCCTATCAGCCAGGCATCAAAGTTGAAGATGCTGTCAAATTCCTCCTTAATAAAGCTCTTTCTCACCTGGATAAGGCTGGGAGCACATGGGGGTGAACCAACATCTGTGTAGCAATCTCGTGCGACTTGGGTAATTTGATATTAATTTCCTCGAAATGGGGGCACCAGGTCTTCTAAGCTGAACCAAGCTATGATAAAAATATTACCTGAACCACCGATGGTCCACAGTAACAATAGAATTAAGTAAACAATAGAATATAACCCAAGATCAGTCTCTGTCATGAGTTCTTTATCGTTTCAGTGACTTTGTCTGTTTATTTGAAGAAAGACAAACACAGAACCAGTTCTTTAAAATTATTTATTAATCTACAACTACAGAGAATATAGGTAAATGTGAGTATGCATATGGATATATAGAATTAATAGAATAAATGAATAGACAACAAAACATGAAATAACCAATTCTAGGTAACCAAATAATCGGACCAGGTATGCAAGTGTGTGTGATGAATTTGGTCTAGAGGAAAGAAACATAAAGTTTCATGTAGTTAATCTGACTTTATCAAGCAACCCCCAGATATTTACTGTTTAGAAATGATGGCTGCTTTTAATATTTTATAACATAGACTCAAGATTATGTGCACTTTAGTTGTCTATGTCGGGTTAGTTACTAACAAATGATCATGAAAACAATTTTTTCTAACAGGGCGCTGCATGAATGGCAGCGAGATTCAGCAGCTCTGTTCCTTTCTGTGCTTTTCTTCCCGTCTTCAGAGGTTTATTTCCATGCTGTATGTTTGCTTTTTGCTTTTGTTTTTAAACCTCTATGGAGTCGTGCAACTAAGGGAACAAACTTCATCACGTTTGCACTGTTTTATAATTTATCGGCAACTTTTTGTGTCAGCCTCGGGGACCCTTTAAACTGTGGCTGTATTGTTTACACTCGGGACCACGGCCCCCTCTTCACACCTTTCCAGTTCCTGGAAATTTATTTAATTACGATTACGATTTAATTTTACAGACATGTATTTACAGGTGAGTGTATACAGACTAGTGCAGTGAGTGTGCAATATTAAATAGTGCAATGGTCATGGGGAGAATGTAGCGGTGTATGATTGTGGCAGAGAAGGCAGTGAAGTCAGTGGGGGCAGAGTTCAATAAGGAGACAGCTCTAGGAAAAATGCTGTTCTTCAGTCTGGTGGTTCGTGTCCGAGGGATTCTGAAGCGTCTGCCTGAAGGCAAGAGAGAAAACAGTCTAAGGGCGGGGTGAGAGGAATCGTTAAGAATACTGCGTGCTCGAAGCAGACAGTGTTTTTTTATGTTTTTATGGCTGGAAGTGGAGTCCCTGTAATGCGTTGGGACGTTTTCACTACCTGCTGCAGTGCCTGCAGTTAAGGAGCAGATTATTAGCAGTGCACCAAGTGGCCAGATGCTGGACATCCTCCCTGTGGGCAGTCTCATCATTGTTGTTGATGAGAGCGATCACTGTAGTATCATCTGCAAACTTAATGATGGTGTTCGATCCATGCATGGGCTTGCAGTCATCGGTGAAGAGAGGGAGTAAAGGAAATGGCTCAGCACACAGCCCTGTGGTACACCAGTGTGGAGTGTGATGGTGGAGGAACAGAGGTGGTCTGACCTAACATGCTGAGGTCTGTTGGTCAGAAAGTCTGTGATCCAATTGCAGAGTGAGGTGTTTTATTAGATTCAATTGGTTTCTCTCAAAATGTAAAAGAACCCACCCACTATTTTAGTCACACCCTAGACCTTGTCCTTGCATACGGTATTGAAATTGATAAACTAACAGTATTTCCTCATAATTCTGTTCTCTCTGACCATTTTCTAATGACATTTGAATTTAGTTTATTGGACTACACAGCAGCTAGAAAGAAGTTTTTCTTCAGTAGGTGTTTATCTGAAAACACTGTGAACTAATTTAAGGAAATGATCCCTTCATCATTTACCTCAACACATACCGATATAACTGAGAGTAGCCTCATTGACTGTACTCCTGTACAAGTTGATTACCTGACTGATAATCATGCAGCATCTTTACGTTCCATACTTGATAGTGTTTCCCCTCTAAAAAAGAAGGCAGTAAGTCTGAACAGGCAATCTCCATGGTATAGCTCGCAAACCCGCAATTTAAAGCAGGCGTCACGAAGACTAGAAAGGAAGTGGCGTTCCACTCATTCACAAGAATCACGTTTAGCCTGGAAAAAGAGTTTATACTTATACAAATTAGCACTCTGTAAAGCCAGAACAGCTTATTATTCATCACTAATTGAGGAAAACAAGAACAACCCCGGTTTCTTTTCAGCACTGTAGCCAGGCTGACTAAGAGCCATAGTTCAGTTGAGACTAGTATTCCCTCAATGCTATGTAGCAATGACTTCATGACCTTCTTCACAAACAAAATCATAGCTATTAGAATAAAATTCACCAGACCCCCACAAATACAACAAAATTAGAATCATCAGTAAGTCCTCAGTCCCTTTTAGACTGCTTTGTGCCCATAGACCTTGCTGAGTTAACTTAAACTATTATGGCATCTAAACCAACAATATGTCTGCTAGACCCTATTCCAGTTAGACTGCTCAAAGATGCTCTACCCTCATTAGACATGTTCGTATTAGATATCATTAATCTATCTTTACAAACAGGATATGTACCAAAGGCCTATAAGGTAGCTGTAATCAAACCTCTACTTAAAAAACCTAGTCTGGATCCAGGTGTCTTAGCCAATTACAAACCAATATCCAATCTCCCTTTATTTCTAAAATACTTGAAAAAGTAGTTGTAAAGCAATTATGTGACCACCTGCGCAGAAACGAGTTGTTTGGAGAATTTCAGTCAGGATTTAGAGTTCATCATAGCACAGAAACCGCACTGATAACGGAATTGTCTCTATACTAGTTCGGTTACATCTTAGTGCTGCATTTGACACCATTGATCACAGAATATTATTACAGAGACTAGAACATGTTATTGAAATTAAAGGAACAGCACTAAATTGGTTTAAATCGTATCTATCAGATAGATTCCAATTTGCTCGTGTTAATGATGAATCTTCGACATACACAAAAGTTAGTTATGGAATTCCACAAGGCTCTGTATTAGGACCAATACTCTTTACTCTATATATGTCTCCCCTTGGCACATCATTAGAAAACACATTTTTACTGCTAAGCTGATGACACGCAGTTATATCTATCTATGAAACCTAATGAAACAAATAAATTTAGCAAACTACAAGCATGTTTAAAATACGTAAGGGACTGGATGACGTATAATTTCCTTCTTCTAAACTCAGATAAAACTGAAGTTATTGTATTTGGGCCAAAAGTCTAAGAAACATGTTTTCTAACCATATTGCTACTTTAGATGACATAACTCTTGCCCCCAGTAATACTGCAAGGAATCTCGGAGTCATTTTGACCAGGATTTGTCATTTACCTCACACAGAGCCCTGCCACGGGGGGCGCGTGAGACTGTGGGGAACTTGTTTTTTTTTCCGTGGTAGAATAAAGTGTAGTTGCACATCCAGTCCAGTAGTTGACAGTGGGGCTCTCATTGTCAGAGTGTGCGCAGGGAGGATTAGCTCTATGGTGTCGGGTTTATTTTGCACCGAGTAAACGAACGCTAGAACCCCCCCCCCCGGTCGCCGCGATCAGAGTCACGGGGGCCGCGAATTTTGGTGACGCCCCAGGATGTAAAATAATGTTAAAGTTCCTTTGTTAGGGTCACCGCGGAGTTCCAGCTCGGTTCCAGTTGGAGGTTTTAAACAACTTTAGAATTCCATCCTAAAGAATAAATGTGCCTTAGCTGAAGTACATTTTGTCGTTAATTCTCTCGTCCGTGCTTCTTCTGCCCCCTTTTTCTCGGCCGCTCGTCTCTTCTCGCCTCCCTATTCTTTATTTTCTCTTTTACTTTGCTTCGTCGACAGCGCAACTTTGCTTAACGTTTTACATCTAATTTCTTTTTTTTTTTTGGGCCAGACAAACTTTCTTTATATATAATCTTAAAATTTTGGAACTCCTTTTTGAAAACGGAATTCCAAGCAAACTTCGATTTTTTTTTTCTGTACAAATAGAAAGACATTCCAATTATTCTAGCCGAACCTCCCCAAGATTTTTTGTCGATATTCAATTCATTTTTCCCATCAGGGGTCGCCACAGCGAATCATCCGTTTCCACCTCACTCTATCCTGAGCATCTTCCTCTCTGACACCAGCTAACCTCATGTCCTCTGTTAGAACATCCATATATCTCCTCCTTGGTCGTCCTCTTGCCAATTGTTCTTTTTTGACTATTTTGGAGAATTTTTTGGGCTTTTTTAAAGAAGCGCAGCGGACTAGGACAACCAACTGATTCTGGATTCCTCCAGACGAGCTAGGCTGCATGGCTGAGCAGGTATCATCGCTCGGGCCGCCCGAACTGCGCCAACTGTGAGACGACAAACCTCGTTCTGGTAGAGGTCCTACCCGAAACGAGGAGGCACATCTCGCCCTACAGTCGCTGAGCAGCAACGATTTAAGCTGAACCCGGCAGGACGACCTGCAGCAGCTAAAGACAGGCGAGGTGTCCACTCAGCTGCTAGAACAGTGGAGCCTTTCTAAAGTTACAAGTATCTTTTCTGTTACTATAGGGAAATAATAACTAGACTCCTTTCTCTAGGCCATATTTAACAACAGAAACAAAAACAACCTTTATTCGTCACTGAGCACATGTACATTTTGCACATACAAGTTACAGTGAAATCTGTCCTCTGCATTTAACCCATCACTCTGGGGGAGCAGTGAGCATGTTTTGTTGTCCATTCATTTATTAAATTAATTCCATACATTCATATGCATACTCACATTTATCTATATTGTCTGTATTTGTAGATTAATATATAATTTAAAAGAGCTGGTTCTTTGTTCATCTTTCTTCAGAGAAACAGACAAAGTTGCTGAAATGGAAAAAAAAACTCATCACGAAAGATCTTGGGTCAAATAAATTTAAGTTTTTCAAGTCTGTCTTAAAACAACAATCAGTTTTAACAGTTTTTACTTGCTACAAAATAAGCTCCTGTTAATTCTGGACTTTAAGTAAACATTTCTAAAAGATGCTGCTTATGAAAATGGGGATGGACAAAATCTACAGTCTCCCACCAGTATGAAAATGTATGAAAATGTTTATTTGAACTCTTTGTTCAGTGGTGTGTTAAAACAACAGTCAGGTGCCCTTATAAATAAAAATTTCTTTAGTAGTTCTAGCTAAAGGGAAAATAACTAATCTCCAAAATAATTCAAAAATAATGATTTTCTCTTTAGCGTATCATGACTGAAATAATTTGAAATTAGAAAGTAGGAAAGTTCACAAAAAGAAAGGGACCATTAGCCTGCTGATTAGACGTTTGAATGGAAACTGAACAACCCCAGGTCTCATTTCAATTTGGCCGTGTGCTTTCAGGGCAACTCTTCTTGGACAAGACCTGTAGTAACAAAGGTAGTGCCAGAAATCAGAGACTTTCCACATTCAGAAACGAGACAAATGTGGAAAAATAATGAATAAATAGTATACAGAAACAACCCGTATTTAATTATTTGAACTGCAAGAGAGTGGTAGAGCAACCCACAGACTGCTCTGAAATACTAAATAATCTACAAAGCCAGGGTTACTGATGCGATATATTAAATTACAAAATTAAATTGCAAATCAAGATTCCAAGACAAAAAAAAAGACAGTGTGAACAGATGGTACAATGCCCTGCTGTCCCTCAAAGTACAGTACAGTAGAAATGAAGACGCTTTACAAAAAAAGTTGCACAAAAGATTTGATTTATCACATCATTATTATTTAAACTGTAACCAAACCTCCTGTGTACACTGTTGCCGGTTGGCTGTTTGAAGCTAGTTGTCAGTTTTCTTCATTCTTTACTATATCACGAATGTTTGCTATATTTCTCCTCATTATGTAGACATTGCTGCTGTCTGCACGTGTCAGTGTCATGTTACATTGTACTTGATTTTTAAGATGTCTGCCAGGAGCAAATTCTCTTTCAGCCAATTTCCTTTTACTACCTTTTTATGCCCATTAGTTAGTATACATTAAAAATGTATTCAATTGAGATTTCCAATAAATTTAACTTTGAGAATGTGATCTTTTTAAGATATTAGTTGAACTTAACAATAATGTGTTAGTCGCAGATGCCAAATTTTGTCGCTTTGAACATGGGTTATCATATAGACGCCACAGTACCCTTTGGTGTTCCTACTGAACCTTCCCAGAGCCCCACTATTTGATGGAACAACAGCATCCGGTTTTGATGTTGCACTTAGAATATAAATACGAAAAGCTACATAAAAACAAATGGCTACAAACTCTGACAGCGGCACGTATTTATTTCCCTAACTTAGTAACCACATGTAGCATCCAGAGATAGAGTTTGGAATTTAACCTCCATCTTGACAACGGGGGCATAGATGGACCCGGCAATAAACTTTCTTTATAAAACAATCCACCACTAATCCTCCCCAGGACCAGATAACACCAAGAGAACTGTGAGTAAAGCAAACAAACCACATCTAGTTCCAAGCCACGGAGTTACACTCATTCAATTAGCATAAATGAAATTGCTGGTAATAAATTGCTGTGAGTTTTTTGACTACCAGTCCCAAAAATGTGTCTTAACTCACTTGCAATTAACGTTCTTATCAAAATGGTACCAGCTCTCTGGAAATGATTTTACAAAACAGCCATAAAACTTGAAGTGTGAATTCACTTTGGACAAGAAAGACTTTGTTTGGATTCAAACCTAAAACAGGGACAAATCCGCTGTCAAGCTTCATGAAACCCACGCATATGTGTTCAGAAGCAAATTTTGCAGAATTTGACATGATACCGTCCTTTCTACGGCAAGAAATGATGGAGTTCTAAAATAAAAGAGTTAATCAGATTGACGAGCGAGAGTAACACGGTACAACATTGCCATCCTTCAGTGGAGGTTATAAGAGCACCCTAGGCGGTCCTCATTAAATCACGGACCGTATTTGTCTTAGTTTTACCGTTTTTAAGTTAAAATGCGATTTCATATTCTTCTGTCATTTCTTTGCATTACATATCCATGTTACATATTCAAGGCCACCATGTATACACCCGCTAAGCTACGTAGACGGTCCTATCATGTTTATATTTATTCAGCGCTACGATTTGTTAATTACGTCCAGATTAATGCATGACTGAATTCCTAATGGTTGCTGTGTGTACTTACTGTGTATTAATTGATTTTAGACCAAGCCAAATTACCATGTAATCATCATTGGACTCCAACTCATCTAATCAGAACTGTCACATGTATGTTAAAATGAGACATTAACAATTGCACGCAGCCGGTCATGTTGGTTTAAGCCAGTGTTTCTCAAATAGTGGGGCGCGCCCAGAGCCCTGCCACGGGGGGCGCGTGAGACCGTGGGGAACATGCTTTTTTTTCCGTAGTAGAATAAAGTGCAATTGCACATCCAGTCCAGTAGTTGGCAGTGGCGCTCTCATTGTCAGAGTGTGCGCAGGGAGGATTAGCTCTATGGTGTCGGGTTTATTTTGCACCGAGTAAACGAACGCTAGCACACAGAGGCATTTTGTTTAAGTGTGCATTGAGCTCTATATCGACATAGGAGACATTGAACTTATCCTAAACTTATCCTAGATGGATCCCAAACCTCTCCTCATTGCTGTGTCTGCTCCTTTGTCAACTGACACTCCTAAAAATTTCCTCTTACAGTAAATGTTGCAGATAAAGTTAGTTATTGACTATAACCTGAAACAAACATGTTTGTAAATGCAATGAAATTGTGATTAATTCACAGCATGTGCAGATTAAACAAAAAAATGTATACAAGTATATACAATATATACAATACAAGGCCGCTATCTTGTCATTTTCCCTTTTCCACGTCCCATCGCTGTCTTTTCATCTCATAAAAAGGAGACTTCTGAAAGTCTTTCCAGGTCATCTCCTTCTCCATCCCATGATTTTTATACAAGGAAAATACTTTTGACGGACAGTAAATGTACTTCCCCACCATTCCAGGAAAGCCTGTATCAATATGAGGGCTGTTTGGGCCCTGCTTCAGCTCCACTTTACAGAATTGACACTTGCGACCTGTGTGCTGAGATTCAGTTCTTTTCCTTTTCTGCTGCCCTCTCTCCTCCACTTTTTTCTTTGTGGCATCCAGTTCCCTCTGAAAGAACTTGGTAGCTGCAAAGTCCTGAAATGGCATTTTGGGGTTTGTAAGCCCTTCAGCAGCATACCTTTTTTTTCAATTGACTCTTGGGTTAGAATTGTAGCGAGGGGCTGAAAAGGTGGAGCTGGATTATCAACAGCGACAGGCATAGTGCCAACTGGCACAGTGGTGGTCTCACTCCCCTGTGTCAGAGAGTGCCAGAGTTGTTGCCTTTCTTGGAGTTTTTCTGGGCTTGTGTTAAATGAGGAGCTGGTGTTCATTAGCTTGCTCAGGTGTTTTATGTACTGACTGATGTGTAATTTGGTAGTTGGCTGGAGCATGCTGTTTGGGTTCCCACAGGAGCTGTGCACTAGAGCTTAATAATCTTGGTCCACAAGCTTCAGCATATCTTTCTGACCACGGTGTTTATTGAGAAGGTCATTAATAATCTTCTTCATAGGGGCTGGCCAGCGTTTGTGGTCTAATACAAAGACTCTTCCACCAGTCTTCACAGGTCCAGTGCAAGCAGCAGTTGGTGAGGATCGCAAGGGCAGAGGAGGTGGGTATTTGCCCTCTGTAATAACAAAAGACGAGAGCTCAATTAGTCAATCTGGCCCAGGTGGAAAGAACTAACACAATCATATGGCTAAAAACCCACTTTCTATTAGAGAAACAGTTGTTGGTTAAGGTTTTTTCAATGAACGCATTGTCAATGTGTCTATGTAAAAGACATAAAAAAGAAAACATTTTTTAAAGTGTACACTACTTGTCATATGTTTACCTGGCTGAGGCTGAGAAACATCATCAGCAGGTGGACATGCAGAAAAGTGAAACAGCTTTGTCGGAGCCAGAGAGGATGTCTGAGAAAGCTTTGATTGGGTTCTTGGTGTGCTGCTTTGAGGAGGGGGACAGGGACCATGGGTATAGCCTGTTTTTGTCCGGTGTTTATCCCAGTCTAAAGGAACTGGACAGCAACCAGGCTCAACATACTCCAAGCCAAACTTCTCCCCAGTGTCTGTGTTAGAAAGGTGCAAAGCTGAATACTTCTCTTCCCCTAGCACCTGTTCAGAGACCACATTAAGATCTGCAATCAAAGCTGGGTCAAAGGCAGCTAGAAGGCAAACACCTGGCTGTTTCAGGTCCACCAGATATTTGTAATTCCACCGTGCCACCCCTGTCATCCCCTGACCTTGAAACAGCTCTGAGGATACCCGCGTTCCAGTGACCCACTGAGCCTGATGGAAGTGGTAACCCTCCTGTTGAGATGTGCCTCTGATGGGGATCCAAACAGAGACTTTAGCGCCTTCACCCTGCACATGGTTCAACTGCACTGTTCCTCCATACCTGTACAAGATCCCACCTTCCACCTCAGGATCACTTAGACAACCACGCAGGATGTGCACCCGCTGAATCCGCCACGCCTTGAGCATAGTGGGCTTGAAGAGATGAATGCCGTTTGGATCTTGAGCGAGGTAGAAGTGCTGGAACACACTCTCAACTCTGTGGGTAAGCTCCTCTGGTTTTGGAATCTTGGTTCTGCAGTGCCCACGAATGGGGTTTTTTGCGGGGTTGGCAGGTTGAATTCCACAAAACCTATAGGCATCTCTGAGCCTCTGCAGATCTCCTTGATCCACCACAGAAAAAGCTGCAGAGAGGAACTGGGCAAATGAACTGTACAAGGGATGATGCTCTGAGACACACTCACGGAGGAACCGCCTCATACAGTGAAACAAATCCAGCTTGATGGTTATGTTTGCATTGTAACAGGATCTTGATGCACATGTGTTCAACAGGTTGCCAGAAGTGGCCTCAGCAACAGTGGCATCAGATGTTTTCCAAGCGTCCCAGTTCAGGTGCTCTCCTGGAATCGAGTCTGCCACTTTAAATGCTGCACAGCAATCCCTGAAAGAGAAAAAAAACAGAGCAGTGTATCTATGAGGATCAAAATTGTTATATCAATTATTATGTATAATTCTTAATCACTATATGTAGTAGTATCACTATTATTGTTACTACTGTAATACACATCGGTCCTTTTTTACCTGTCAACCCACTGGTACTGAGCCTTCTCTATGTCTGCTGACCTGTAACGTTTTGCCAGTCCCTCATACATGGGCCTCAGTGAATTCTCTGTCTTAGACTGTACCATCACCCATGAAAGTATCATCCAGTTTTCATTCATTACCGCATATGAGGACATGGTTCCAGATAAAAAGGTGACCTTCCTCGCAACCTTTCGGGTATGGTCCGATCGGAAAGCCTGTCCAAATGTACCCTGCAACAGTTTTTTGATAGTACCCTCCTGGTGCTGGTACTCGTGCAGTAGACAGTCAGTCAGGTAGTGAGCAGACACAGATATCCCATTCCAGCCTTCTGGATCACTGTATTGTCCAAAAGGATCTGGCTTTGTCTCCTGTCTAATAAACTGAGTGATGGTTTTTTGCCCATAGTTTCCCGACTCACCGTCCAAGATGTTCTGGCAGTTGAGGAGGTAGGCCAGGTTGGCACGCTCATATTTCAGGTGCATCATTTCCATGATCTGGTTTGCCATGTCTGTGGGTGAGTTACCTGTGCGCCTGAGTTCATCCATTACAGACTTACAGATGGCCTTCTTGTATGTCAATATTGCTGGCAACACATTAGTGAACCTCTTTGGAAGTTTCTGAAGCCACAGTGGGTTGTCGGCATACCATCTCTTCCGACAAACTTTGCAGCACAACCTAGATGACAACAAGTAGTACTGCCCTGTGATGCCAACAATCACACGAGGTCTACCAACACCCGCAGAGGCAACCTGAGGCTGAACACAACCCTCAATACATAGCAACGTGTAGTTGTTCCCCATGAGGTTATCATTCTCTGGCTTCCATATGAAAAAGGGATGGAGGTGAAAATGCTTGGGGATGGAAGATCTGAGATGCTGTCAATCAATTCAGGCTGGGGAGGGAAACGCCACAATGACACCATCTTCATTGGGTTACTAATTGGGACTGAACCAGGCCAGAGGCCCAAGGATTCCAGCTCTGTCTTCATCCAGATCTTTTGGAAGTGTGAACAGTTCCACTGACTTACATCATGGTCATAGCCAGGAAGTTGAGGAGGAGGAGGACAGCCGGGGGCACTTTGTGATGGCTGACCTAGTTGGACAAGAAATAGCATATTATTAAGATTTTATGTTTGACTTGACCGCATGTCTTTATCATGTGCACAACTAATTACAAACTATTCCAACACTTACTTGTGGCTTCCTTTGCAGATGTTGGCTGCAGCTGGTGAATTTTTATTTCAGAGATGTCAGGAGAGGAATACAAAGGAGTCTCTGACAAAATAGAGCATTTTAAATATTTCAGTTTGGTTAACAACCAGATTAAACAGAATTTTTGAAGTTATTGTCACCTTTACCATGACGCTAAACCTGATTTACAGCAAATGTTTAACACAATTAAATTAACGCATAAAATACCCTATTGGTGAGATTCAAATTTATCTAAACTTGAACGTGGTATTGTGATGGTTGACTCTGTGGGCTGTGCCGTTCGGCGAAAGAAACATCAGCTCTCGAGGAAGCGGAACAGGTCTCTTTACAATTAGAACTGAGGCTGCACAGATGAAAGAATGATGGGGAGTAATATATGTTTAAGGTCTCACAGAAATAATGGATAAAATGAAAAATATTAAGAAATTAACATATTTACCTTCTACTTCTGAACCTTCCTTTACAGTTGATCTTCACAGTGAGGAGAGTGTAGCAGATAGTACTACAACAGAGAAACTCTTTTCAGCCACTACCATTTTGACAATATATAAAAAACTGGTGTTAGTAAAGACAAATCATGCATAGTTATCTAACTTTGCCTGCTTACAATATTCTAAGCCTTAAAATAGAAAACAATATATAATACACATAAGACAAATATATATATAGTATACATGTTTAGCTTTTTTTTACAAACTTATTTTTCCATTCCAGTGTAGCTTCAGTAGGAAAAGCAACATGTCACAGCGCAAACAGTTGCACTGAGTTGTTTAAAGAGTGTTTTTTTCCACTTTAATTTCAACCATATATAAGGAAAACAGAAACGGATACTTATCCTCATTCGCTTAGTATCAATTCACAGTCACTAGGACAACAAAAAGAACACCGGAACACAAACATGACCAGAACAAGGTCAACAGGAGAAGGAAACACTTAAGTCGGTCTGGGAAAATTCATGGCCCCATTTGTCCGTTAGTATGAGAACCTCTTTCTCTCTGTTGTCGTCTGGGAGTTGATGATGGCGGCGTAGTGGCAGCAGCAACAGGAACAGTGACATTGGTGGTGGTGGCGGCAGCAGCAGCTTTAGGAGAGGCACCAAAATCCCCATTTCGTTACTACAAAGCTGAAATGTGATCATTTCTGAATGAACGTAAATGTTTCCTTACAGGTCTGTGTAGATTGCTTGGAAGGTGAGATACTCAGCATTGCTGTCTCCAGCTCTTCATCTTCACCCATCACTGTATTGCAGACAGAAATGATGCAAACTGCTGAAATAATATAAAAATAACTGAACAATGATCTCATTTTACATTTGGAACATTTATTTCCTGTCCGTACTAAAACGTTTACATGGGGAAAACTAAAAAGAATTAAGACCCACCCATGGCTTCTGTAGAGGTGTGAGAAGGATAAGTCATCCCAGACAGCAACTGATGCTTTTTTTTGCAAGTATTGTTGCAGCTTATGCATCTTTGTCCCTGGTACACAGCTTTTCTTGAGTATAAAAGCTGCATAGGCATCATCCCTGCTGTCCCAAATCTCTCGCAAAGTGTTGGTGGCACGAGAACCAAAGCTAACCAGCTGCTCATCCTCTGATGCTGCTGCTGCTGTTGCAACTGGCTTTTGTGACTCATAAGTAAGAAGAGAGCGGATTTCTTTAAAGCTGAGGGCATAACTCACAAACGACAGGAGGCTGTCCTTGCTGTGCCCCTCTGCCATGAAAACTCCTGCCGTCTCTTCTTTTTGCTGGTATTTGACAAGTTAGATGACATATCCCACATCATTCTCAAGAGGCCAGCGGAAAGACTTCCCCTTGTACTTCCCAAATTGCAGGATGTATTCTCCCAACACCTCAGTTTTGTCTGAGGCGTCCCCTCCTCTCCGATGGACCACAGTGTGGGCATTTTCTCTGACAAGCTCTTCCCGCATAGGTGCAGACCTGTCCTGTAGAGACGGGTTGTCTTTAATCAGTCTGGCTGCATCTGAGGGATCTTGACGGAGATAGCCAAGTGTTCCCTTGCGAAAAAAAAACAGCATTCTTCCAGGGAAAAAGTTGTGTTTGTGCATTTCACCTGTCAAGAAGAAAAAAAAATAGCAGAACAGGTACAGGAACTTTAATAAAGACAATACCAGCAGATTTTGGAGACAGTATCTACTAAATAGTAAACGTTTATATTGTATGGAAACGTATATGGTTTAGTAAGAAGGGCAGGTATTACATTCTAGTAATGCTTCCAGCTTCGTCAACTTAAACTCAACACGGCTAATCTACGCGTTCCAAACAAGGCACGTGAATTAATTTTCTGCATATCAGTTTGCACCACACCGGTAAATGATTTTTAAATGTCCGTTACCTACTGCTGATGAATTTACTGTATTTAAATAAAGGAGCAGATACCAAATGTAAAACACCACCACGAAAAGTAACTTTAACGCATCGTTGACAACACTAAACTCCCAAACAACTACTTATATACCGTTGAAGTCATACACAAACGTACAACGACAGGCGCCGTCTTTGTTCCTCATTTACCTTTTCATTCATTAAAGTTAATTCATGTCAACAGAAATTAAATTAACTTACCGGGTCGATGACGTCCAAACTCACTCAGGTCGGTGTCTCTTCAAACAATGAATTCGCAGACGCCGTTGGTGAGATGGAAGCTCCCGAAAAGTCGCCCCCACAGCGCATAGTGGTGGCCGTGAAAATATTACATCCGTAGTGGTTTAGCGCTACCATTGAAAATGAATGGGAAACGGTTTAGGGCGATTTAGCTAAAGAATCCCCGGCTGCCGCCAGACGACTGGTGTTCGATTCCCCGACGGGGAGAGATGCTTTGTCTTTATCCTGGGCACTTGAATATTCAAAAACCGCAATAGGCATGCACTTTTCTGCTCAGGTGGAGATGCCTCTATTTGCACCACACTAGCACTGGCGCTCCTTTTTATCCTGCCGAAATACCTCAGCTGGGAGAGCGTTAGACTGAAGATCTAAATGTCCCTGGTTCAACCCTGGGTTTTGACATTGTGCGGCCCCCTTTGGCCGTACGACGCTAAGACGATCCAATCTTAACATGCTCCTCAATTCAAACTTGTTTATACATTCACACCATAGTAATTTCAAGGCAGTCTACGTAATAAAGACTGTGAAGATGTAGACAAGCCCTAGGCAACATTGGAGATGAAGTTTCTTCAGTAGGATGAACTCTCAGTGCTGACTGAAAATCTTCTAACGGAGACCGTTAGCAAGGTAGTCCCTTACAGAGCAGTCTTTACACATACCCCTCTTTGACTTGTGCTTGCTTTACTGAGCAAGAATTAGTAACATGTAACCTATTGACTAAGATGGTGTGTGTTGCAAACGGTAAAAGTTCTTAAAATGCTCTTTGGATGGAAATTTTTTGCTCTTACTGAAAAATAGGTACTTTAGTACAGCTAAATGCGAACTCTGGTCATATGCGGAGGCTGATCGGTCCAACGCCAATGCAGTGAGGTCGATGCAATGGGAGCAGGTGCAAGCTGTTGCAAAGTTTTGTCTGTTGACTATAAAGGACTATACAGCAGTTAGAAAACATTTCCAATTCGGTAGGTGCTCATCTGAAAACGCTTTGAAAAAATTTAATCGTAAAGGCAAAGTTGACTGCAAGTGCTGTCGCTTCCAGGACAGGTGGAAACTGGATTATTTTTTCACTGAAATACAGAATTCAATTCAATTCAATTCAACTTTATTTATATAGCGCCAATTTACAACAAGGTCAACTCAGGGCACTTTACATAATAAAGTCAAGACTATACAAACATGTAGAGAAAACCCAACAAATCCCCCTTGAGCAAGCCATAGGCAACAGTGGAGAGGAAAAACTCCCTTTAACGGAAGAAACCTCCAGCAGAACCAGGCTCAGGGAGGACGGCCATCTGCCTTGACCGGTTGGGCAGAGTGGAAAGTGGAGAGAGAAAAGAACAGAGCAACAAAAGCAACAACAAAACATTGAGCAGGTTAATAGGACCAGTAGCTGCACACTGGAGGACACACAGCGCCAAATCCGGGGACACCTGTGGACAGGGGAGAGAGAGAGGGGAAAGAGAGGGAGAGAGACGACTACGGGACAAAGAAGATACAGAGTTAATGTCATACAGTGGTGACATTATAGATGTGGGGTGAGAGGAGAGAATGAAGAGAAGAGGAAGTGGCACAGTGCAGAGTCCCCCAGCAGTCTAAGCCTATGGCAGCATGACTATAACCAACTATAAGCTTTATCAAAAGGAAGGTTTTGAGCCTAGTCTTAAAAATAGGAGGGTGTCTGCTTCCCGAATCTGGACTGGGAGCTGGTTCCACAGGAGAGGAGCTTGATAGCTAAAGGATCTGCCTCCCATTCTATTTTTGGAAATTCTGGGAACCACAAGTAGGCCTGCATTTTGGGACCGAAGTTGTCTAGTAGGATGATATGGTACTAAGAGATCTTTTAAATATGATGGGGCTTGGCGTTTAAAGCTTTATAGGTAAGAAGAAGGGTTTTAAATTCTATTCTGCATTTAATTGGAAGCCAATGGAAAGAAGCTAATGAAGGTGAAATATGATCTCTCTTACCAATCCCAGTCAGTAATCTTGCTGCGGCATTTTGGATTAATTGGAGGCTTTTTAGAGAGTTACTGGGGCAGCCTAAAAGTAGAGAATTACAATAGTCCAATCTAGAAGTAACAAATGCATGAACCAGTTTTTCAGCATCGCTTTGAGACAGGATGCTCCTAATTTTGGCAATGTTCCATAGGTGGAAGAAGGCTGTTCTAGAGATTTGCTTTATGTGTGAGGTAAATGACAAATCCTGGTCAAAAATGACTCCAAGATTCCTTGCAGTACTACTGGGGGCAAGAGTTATATCGGCTATAGTAGCGATATGGTTAGAAAACATGTCTCTTAGACTATTAGGCCCAAATACAATAACTTCAGTTTTATCTGAGTTTAGAAGAAGAAAATTATACGTCATCCAGTCCCTTATGTCTTTAAGACATGCTTGTAGTTTGATTAATTCATTTGTTTCATCTGGTTTCATAGATAGATATAACTGCGTGTCATCAGCGTAGCAGTGAAAATTTACAGAGTGTTTTCTAATAATGTTGCCAAGGGGAGACATATATAGAGTAAAGAGTATTGGTCCTAATACAGAGCCTTGTGGAATTCCATAACTAACTTTTGTGTATGTCGAAGATTCATCATTAACGTGAGTAAATTGGAATCTATCTGATAGATACGATTTAAACCAATTTAGTGCTGTTCCTTTAATTCCAATTACATGTTCTAGTCTCTGTAATAATATTCTGTGATCAATGGTGTCAAATGCAGCACTAAGATCTAGCAGAACTAGTATAGAGACAAGTCCGTTATCTGAAGCCAGAAGAAGATCGTTGGTGACTTTAATCAGTGCGGTTTCTGTGCTATGATGAACTCTAAATCCTGACTGAAATTCTTCAAACAAGTCGTTTCTGCGCAGGTGGTCACATAATTGCTTTACAACTACTTTTTCAAGTATTTTAGAAATAAAGGGAGATTGGATATTGGTTTGTAATTGGCTAAGACATCTGGATCCAGACTAGGTTTTTGAGTAGAGGTTTGATTACAGCTATCTTATAAGCCTTTGGTACATATCCTGTTTGTAAGGATAGATTAATGATATCTAATACAAACGTGTCTAATAAGGGTAGAGCATCTTTGAGCAGTCTAACTGGAATAGGGTCTAGCAGACATGTTGTTGGTTTAGATGCCATAATAGTTGAAGTTAATTCAGCAAGGTCTATGGGCAAAAAGCAGTCTAAAAGGGACTGAGGACTTACTGATGATTCTAATTCTGTTGTATTTGTGGGGAGGGTCTGTTGAATTTTATTTCTAATAGCTATGATTTTGTTTGTGAAGAAGGTCATGAAGTCATTGCTACATAGCGTTGAGGGAATACTAGTCTCAACTGAACTATGGCTCTTAGTCAGCCTGGCTACAGTGCTGAAAAGAAACCGGGGTTGTTCTTGTTTTCCTCTATTAGTGATGAATAATAAGCTGTTCTGGCTTTACGAAGTGCTAATTTGTATAAGTATAAACTATTTTTCCAGGCTAAGCGTGATTCTTGTGAATGAGTGGGAACGCCACTTCCTTTCTAGTCTTCGTGACGCCTGCTTTAAATTGCGGGTTTGCAAGCTATACCATGGAGATCGCCTGTTCAGAATTACTGCCTTCTTTTTTAGAGGGGCAACACTATCAAGTGTAGAACGTAAAGATGCTGCATAATTATCAGTAAGGTAATCAACTTGTGCAGGAGTACAGTTAATGAGGCTACTCTCAGTTATATCGGTACGTGTTGAAGTAAATGATGAAGGGATCATTTCCTTAAATTTGTTCACAGTGTTTTCAGATAAACACCTACTGAAGCAGAACTTCTTTGTAGCTGCTATGTAGTCCAATAAACTAAATTCAGATGTTATTAGGAAAAGGTTAGAGAGAACAGAATTATGAGGAAATACAGTTAGTTTATCAATTTCAATACCGTATGCAAGGACAAGGTCTAGGGTGTGACTAAAACAGTGAGTGGTTCATGTACAATTTGAGAGAAACCAATTGAATGTAATAATGAAGTAAATGCTGTGTTGAGGGAGTTACTGTCAGCATCTACATGAATGTTAAAATCGCCCACTATGACGACTTGATCTGCACTAAGCACTAAGTCGGCTAGAAAATCTGAGAATTCAGTCAAAAATTCAGAATAAGGGACTGGAGGACGATACTACTACTACTACTACTACTCTTTCGGCTTTTCCCATTAGGGGTCGCCACAGCGAATCATCCTTTTCCACTTCACTCTATCCTGGGCATCTTCCACTCTGACACCAGCTACCCTCATGTCCTCTGTTAGGACGTCCATATATCTCCTCCTTGGTCGTCCTCTCGCCCTCTTGCCTGGCAGCTCCATCTCCAACATCCTTCTACCAATATATTCACTATCCCTCCTCTGCACATGTCCAAACCATCTCAATCTGGCCTCTCTGACTTTGTTGCTAACACAGGCAACGTGCGCTGTCCCTCTGATGAGCTCGTTCCTAATTCTGTCCAACCTTGTCACTCCTAAGGAGAACCTCAACATCTTCATCTCTGCTGCTTCCATCTCTGCCTCTTGTCTCTTTCTCACTGCTACTGTCTCTAACACATAGAGCAGAGCTGGTCTCACCACTGTCCTGTACACCTTTCCTTTGAGTCTTGCTGACACTCTTCTGTCACACAACACTCCACGATACACGATAACAAATAGGAGTGAATTTTTAGTTTTCCAAATTGGGTGTGAAAGTCTCAGAGTAAGACTCTCAAATGAGTTATAACTATGTTTAGGTCTAGGTTCTATCAGTAAGCTTGAGTGATAGATTGCTGCTACTCCTCCACCTCGGCCTGAGCTTCTAGGAACATGATAGTTAATATGACTTGGGGGGGTGGACTCATTTAAACTAACATATTCTTCCTTCTGCAACCAGGTTTCAGTGAGACAAAATAAATCGAATTGATGATCACTTATCAAGTCATTTACTAACAGAGATTTAGATGAGAGAGATCTGATATTTAATAATCCACATTTAATTGTTTTAGTTTTTTGTTCAGTAAGAGGAGCAGTCCTGATTTTTATTAAGTTATTATGATTAACTCCTCTTGTGATCATTTTTAGTTTGTAAAATTTAGTTAATCGGGGAACAGACACTGTCTCTATAGTAATGTAGGAGTTGTGGGGGGGGGTGGCAGCGGTGAGGATACTGCAGAGAGGCGTGTAGGACTGGATCTCTGCGTCCTAGGCTCAACTCTGGACTGTCAATCTTTTGGTTGTCTAATAAAATCAGCCATATTTTTTGATAAGACAGAGGCACCGTCCAAAGTAGGATGGATGCCGTCTCTCCTAATAAGCCTAGGTTTTCCCCAAAAGCTTTTCCAATTGTCTATGTAGCCCAGATCGTTTGCTGGACACCACCTAGACAGCCAGCGGTTGAATGACGACATGCGGCTATACATGTCGTCACTGATCAGATTTGGTAGGGGTCCAGAGAAAACTACGGAGTCCGACATTGTTTTTGCAAAGTTACACACCGATTCAATATTTGTTTGAGTGACCTCCGATTTGCGTAATCGGGCGTCATTTGTTCCTGCATGAATAATGATCTTACGGTATCTACGTTTATCGTTAGACAGGAGCTTCAAATAGGATTCGATGTCGCCCGCTCTGGCCCCAGGGTAACATTGGACTATGGCGCTGGCGTCTCTAAGTTCACGTTTCTGACTATGGAGTCGCCAATTACCAGAGTTGGTTCCTCAGCGGGTGTGTCGCTGAGTGGGGAAAATCGATTGGAAACGTGAACCGGCTGGTGGTGAACCTGGGGCGTCTGTTTAGCGTTAGATCACTTACGAGCTGTCACCCAGCCGGCCTGGCTTCCCGGCTGCTCGGGTACTGCTGGGGAACAGCTAACAGTGGCTAAGCTAACAGTGGCTATGCTAGGTTTGTCCGCACCAGCTACCGGGGCCTGACTAGCTGGATTGTTTGTCATGGTGTGGAGCCGAGCTTCCAATTCAGAGAGCCTCGCCTCCAAAGCTGCAATAACCTCACATTTATTACAAGTACCGTTATCACTAAAGGAGGCCGAGGAAAAAGTAAACATGTGGCAGACAGAAGCAAGTCAGAGGAGAGAGAGAAGGAGACTGAGAAGCCATTGCTAGGTGCTAGGCTAACGAAGCTAGATCGATTAGGTATAGTTAGCGTTAGCTAGTTTGTTAAGTTATTGCAGGAGAGAAGGTGTTTGCGTAAACAAATCTTATGCCCCAAGTGATAGTTTATACACAGATAAGTCACTAATTTAGAAAACAAGAGCTACGATTAACCAGTGAGCAATCCTTGGCAGAGACCGAAAGCCTATTTAAAATAGCCTGAGAAATTCTCTAATTCCTGTAGAATTAGAGGACAGGGACCATCCAGCTTTTATTGGCAGACAGACTATATTACTGATGGTATAGGGGTGCATTAGTGCCTATTGCGTGGGCAGCATATACACCTTCAAAGGCACTGTCAATGCTGAAAAGTACAAAGAGGTTTTAGAGCAACATATACCCCCATCCAGAGAATGTCTCTTCCGGGACAGAGGGCTTGCATATTTCAACAAAAGAATGCTAAACCATATACTGCATCCGTCACAACAGCATGGCTTTGCAGGAGAAGAGTCTGGTGCAAAAAAAGGCCTAGGGCTATTGAGCAGCTATTATCCTCCATCAGACAAGAATGGAACAACATTCAATTCTATTGTATTCAACTTTATTTAGAGCCGTGCTCGTTGGAGTTTAGGTATTATATCAACGTGATCTGTAGAACTATTTTCTTGGCCGTACTGTGAAACACAGAAGTTCAATAAATCTGTAGAAATAAATTATTATTTTTAAAAACACACAGATCTCTCGAGTGGATACATTTTGGACCATCGGCCACGCATTAAGGCTGCCACCATAGTGTCTCAGTCGAGCAGGCAAATAACCAGCATCACTTTTATCTGAATTTATAAGCACAAATGGATGGAAATGCAGGTAATAGGATGTTGTCTGAGTAGACAGAAGAACAAGCTGGTAAACTAGGCAGATTCAACAACTACTTCGTTGTGTCAGCAAAAAACCGAAAGAGAGCAACTTATATTCCCTTCAAAACTATGAATAAAAGGGGAGAAAGTAGTGAGGTGGGAGTAGAGAGAAAAAGTAATGAAGTAATGAATATGAGGATGTGATGTAATTAGCAAGAGACAGAGACAGAGAGAGAGGGATGAAGGTTAAGCCAGAAACTAAAATATCAGTTGTCTGACAGAGTTTTAGTCAGAAGCTGTCAGGGCAGCAGCTTCACCTCCTCCTCTCTCTGAGGATGGAGGACCTCTGCTTTCCAGAACTCCTCAATGCCTCCTGCAGGAAACTTAATATCAATCAGCCTATGGCTATTGTCATGTATATGTTGTATTTCATCTCTGTGCTCTGTGTCTCTCTCAACCTGCTCATCATCATCTCAGTCTCCCACTTCAGGTAGAGATAATCTCAGCAAAACTGAGTTTATTATTTTTATTTGTAAACAGTCTGATTTAGAAGAAGATATTACTTAGAGTTAGTGTGTAAATAATGTCCCGTCTTGACACCAGGTGTATTTTCTGCTTCTCTGACAATGTTTTTAATGTTAAATGTCCCGATGTGCCACATGTACTTTACATGAATTTCTCATATTACATTACATGTCGTTGTCTCCCTGCAGGCAGCTGCACACACCCACCAACCTCCTAATTCTCTCTCTGGCTGTGTCAGACTTTCTCTGGGGGCTTGTGGTAACACCTCTGCAAGCGTATGAAATAAATCCTTGTTGGTTACTTGGTGACCTCATATGTTCCCTGTATTATTTTATATCCTCAGTAATTAACAATGCCTCAATAGCAGAAATGATGCTTCTATCAGTTGACCGTTATATGGCTATTTGTAAGCCTCTGCATTACCCCACCAAAGTCACTGTAACAAGAGTTAAAATGTGGATTTGTATGTGTTGGACCTGTTGTCTTCTTTACAGCGGTGTGTTTTACAAAGATATTCTGGCTAAACCAGGTAGATTTAAGTCCTGCTATGGACAATGTTATATTTATTCTGATAACACTAAAATTACTATTGACATTGTTTTCTCATTTATTGCTCCATTTACTGTGATGATAATTCTGTATCTGAGAGTGTTTGTAACTGCTGTGTCGCATGCTCGTGCAATGCGCTCTCATGTTGCAGCCGTCACACTCCAACATTCAGGGACTGTAAGGACTATGAAATCTGAGCTGAAAGCAGCCAGGACCCTGGGTATTGTCATGCTTGTGTACTTAATATGTTTTGCTCATATTACCTTTTTTTTTCCCTGTTCCTGCAGAATATCTCTATTAATGTATCTGTTACAGCCATTATAGTTTTTTTGTGGTATATGAACCCCTGTTTGAACCCTGTAATCTACGCCTTGTTCTACCCCTGGTTTAGAAAAGCTATCAGACTCATTTTCTCTCTTCAGATATTGCAGCCTGGCTCCCGTGAGACCAACATGCTGTCAACAGACACTGTGCAATGACTGAAATGTGATCTGCTCTATGAACAAAGAAATTAATTTGTACATGTTCTTCACTGAGTGAATTCACAAATCCAAACAGTGAAAATGTACAGATCTTGAAGCTGTTACTGTCTGTTAGATTATCTCCTGATTTAAGTGATTAAGCTTCATTTGTTCCAGTGATGGTGCTTATTATCATTAACCAGTCATACACACTGCCTGCTGCATCAAACCTGTGTATTTCCAGTCTGAATCTCTTCTGTTTCTGTTTTCACAAGCACCACACAGTGACATCTGTTACACAAAACTAAAGAAGTAAACTTTGAAAATTTTAATTTCTGTTCAACTTTGTTTATATAGTACCAATTTACAACAAGGTCATCTCAAGGAACTTTACATAATGAAGTCAAGACTATACAGATTTTTAGAGAAAACCCAACAAATCCCCCTTGAGCAGCTATGGACAACAGTAGAGAGGAAAAACTCCCTTTATAGGAAAAAACCTCCAGCAGAACCAGGCTCAAGGTGGGCGGGCATCTGACTTGACCGGTTGGGGTGAGTGGAAAGTTAAGGGAGAGAAAAGAACAGAGCAATGAAAGCAACAACAAAACATTGGGCAGGTTAGTAGGACCAGTAGCTGCGCACTGGAAGACACACAGCACCAAATCCGTTGAAACCTGAGGACAGGGACAGAGAGAGGGGGACAGGGAGGGAGAAAGACGACTACGGGACAAAGAAGACACACAGTTAATGTCATACAGTGATGACATTAGAAATGTGGGGTGAGAGGAGAGAGTGAAGAGAAGAGGAAAGTGGTTAAATGATGAATGTGTTATATTTTACATGTAGTGATTAGATTAGATTCAACTTTGTCATTACACATGTACAAGTACAAGGCAACAGCATGCAGTTTATGTCTAACCAGAAGTGCAATAAGCAGCAAGTGCAGCATAAGTTACGTCTAGAAAATATGTACCGGAGAACATATAAATCATATTTACAGATACTATGAACATACTATACAGGTCGTTGTTAACTAGATCAGAAATTTACAGATAAATAAGGCTATATAATGGTTGATATAGTAATCAGCAATATAGAAGTAGATATGAGTATAATATGGAGTTTGCTATTTTCTATAATCAGGAATTTATAGACAATTACATTTTACAGACGTAAAGGTGAGGTGAGTATATACAGGCTAGTGCAATGAGTATGTGCAATATTAAATAGTGCAATGGTTATAGGAAGAATGTAGGGGTTTATATTGTGGCAAAGAGGTCAGTGAAGTCAGTGGGGGGCATAGTTCCATAAGGAGACAGCTCTAGGAGAAAAGCTGCTCCTCAGTCTGGTGGTTCTTGTTCTGAAGTGCCCTCCTGAAGGCAGGTGGGAAAATAGCATGTAGGCGGGGTGAGAGGAATCCTTAAGAATACTGTGTGCTCGCGCAGATAGTGTTTTTTTGTATGTCCTCAATGAGTGGGAGTTGAGTCCCTGTAATGCGTTGGGCAGTTTTCAGCAGAGCATCTCCCATACCACAGTTGGTAAGGAGGCTCTCTGTTGTGCATCGGTAGAAGTTCACCAGGATAGCCGAGGGGAGTTGATTTTTCTTGAGTGTACTCAAGAAGAAGAGGCGCTGTTGAGCCTTATAGATGAGGCTGAAGGTGTTGGTGGTCCAGGAACATAGAGGCTGAAACAGGCTCAACGGCCATCCCATTAACATAGATGGGATCGTGTGAGCCTCTTTTCTCTTTTCTGAAGTCCACAATGAGCTCCTTGTTCCTTGGTGTTAAGGATCAGATTATTATTCGTGCATCAAGTGAAAAGATGCTGGACATCCTCCCTGTGGGCAGTCTCATCATTGTAGTTGATGCGACCGATCACTGTAGTATCATCTGCAAACTTAATGATGGCGTTGGATCTGTGCATGGGCTTGCAGTCATGGGTGAACAGGGAGTAGAGGAAAGGGCTCAGCACACAGCCCTGTGACACACCAATGTTGATCGTGATGGTGGTGGAATAGATGTGGTCTGACCTGACATGCTGAGGTCTGCTGGTTAGACAGTCCATGATCCAGTTGCAGAGTAAGTGTCCAGGTCTCTAAGTTTGATAATTAACTTTTTAATTAACTCTGATAATTAACTCTGTCAACAAACAGCTTTCGTGGAAAAGTGTTCTTGTTGTCCACGTGTGTGAGCACAGAGTGCAGCGCAATGGACACTGCGTTGCACCTCCTTGTTCATCCATGGCTTCTGATTTGGGTTTGTGGTGATCTGCTTCTGGGATGTAACACTGTCTATGCTGGCATTAATGTAATCCAGAACAGAGGAAGTGTAGCTGTTTATGTCCGTGTGAGAGCCACTGGTGGCCTGGGAAGCAAACGTACTCCAGTCTGTGTGTTGAAACCTGTCCTGGAGTGTGTAGTCAACCCCTGCTGGCCACACTTTGATGTTCCTCACTAATGGCTTCACACGGTGGATGAGGGGTGAATACTTGGGGGTGAGGAACAAAGAAAGGTGATCTGATTGTCCCAGGTGGGGAGGGGGTCACAGCGTAGGCTTCAGCCATGTTTGCGTATACATGGTCCAGCGTTTTGTTTCCTCTGGTGTGACAAGAAACGTTTTGGTGGAATTTGGGAGTACTGCCTTTAAGTTGGAGTGATTGAAATCTCCAGCAACAACAAATGCAGCCTCCGGGTGAGCAGTCTGTTGTTTGCTGATGGCGTATGAAGTTCGTTCATAGCGAGCTTGGCATCAGCGTTGGGAGGGACATAAACGGCAGTTATAATAGTGGAGGTGAACTCCGTGGCAGATAGAGTGGTCTACACTTAACCATGAGAAACTCTATGTTAGCAGAGCAGTGTCTCCCAACAATGACTGAGTTTGTGCACCAAGCTTTGTTAACATAAATGCACAGACCTCCTCCTCTGGTCTTACTGGAGTCATCTGCCGTTCTTTCTGCCCGGAACAGGTGGTGGTCAGCTAGGGTGATAGCATTGTCCAGTACACCGCTGTTTAACCAAGTTTTGGTTGTGCCATTTGGTTTGACTAATGCTCCAGCTGTTTTTGAGAACCTGATCGAGGATGTGTTGGGAGTTATGCTAATTAAGTTTTTTTGTCTCCCTAGACGACATCCTAATCTTCTGCCCTTCTGAGACTGAACACATTTCTCATGTCAGAAAAGACCCGACTCATGCAGAATAACTTCTTTGTTAAAGCTGAGAAATGTGTTTTTCATGCTTCCTCTGTGTCCTTCCTGGGATTCGTCATCTCCTGGGAGAATGGAAAGGAGGCTGCTCATGACCGTCATGAGACAGCCGTTGTGGGGGTACTGTTATGATTCCACCCCGACCCAATGATTCTCCCTCCCATCGTTCCCTCCAGCTCTGGCCAGAATGACTTCACTCTCCATCATCTCACCATTTAATAAACTTGATTTTCACTTCTTCCACTATGGCGTCCTTCACTCTCTTTTCTGGCTCCTCATATTACTAACAGTAGACGTGATAGTGAGACTGAAATGGAGATTGGTAGGATTGTGGAGAATATGTGAAGGAAAGGATATATCCCGGCCAATCAAAGGAATTACCTGATTGGTCAGGATCCCCTCGTCCACAAAAATTCTATCTGCTTCCAAACATCTACAAGGATTCAAACATGTGGACTGTGCCACATGAAATCCTGCCCGGTCGACCAATCGTGTCGGATTGTGGGAGTGAATCTTATAGAATTGCAGAATATATTGAATATTTTTGAATCCCTTGTGTCAGAAACATCAGAGCTATGTCAAAGATACCTATGATTTTGTTGAACGGATTAGGACCCTTGTGCTTCCATTGGGGCATTGCTGTTTTCTATTGACGTTGATACATTATATACAAATATACTGTAGATACTTAGTTGGGTCTTAAAGCAGTGAGACAAACTTTTAAATGGAGATTAGGAACTAGGGTTTAATTTAAGCCAGTGCTTCTCAAATAGTGGGGCCCGCCCGCTGCCAGGGGCGTGTGTGACCCTGGGGAACATGCTTTTTGCCGTACTAGAATAAAGTGTAATTGCAGATCCAGTACAGTAGTTGGCAGTGGCGCTCTCATTGTCAGAGTGTGCACAGGGAGGATTAGCTCTATGGTGTCGGGTTTATTTTGCACCGAGCAGGCGACATGAAGTGAGTGAACAAACCTGAAGACAACATGAAGAGATTTTAACAGGGATGAAAAGAAAGATAATGAGACAAAAGAAAGTCACCCGAAAGCTAAGACGAGGAAATATGACGAAGCATATGTAGCGCTTCAATCCCCCGCCCCGCTGCGATTAGAGTCATGGGGGCAAATTGTTTTCTTTTTGCTAGGGGCGTAACAGAAAATAATTAAGAAACACTGATTTAAGCCAACAGACACTCATGCCTTCTTGCATAAAAATAGCCATCACCTAAACATAACCTTAAAAGGGATCATTAACTCTCAGTTAATTAGGCTTAGGAGAATATGCACAAGAGCAGAGGATGTGGATGTGTCTACCAACAGTCTTTTTAAGGTCTTAGAGCTAGGGGTACAGTCGAATATTTTTATGTTCTATAAAGGCTGGGGTGCGACAAGAACCTTGCCAAAGGCCGAGGGTTAAGAGTGGTGGGAAATAAAAATATCATCCAGTTAGTAACACTCTTTTCCCGGCTGCGGTGAAATTGCAGTCATTGTAAAAACCCATTTTATCCGGTCACAGAATGCTATTGAACCTTTGTCTGAGTTCCAAGTGTTATTTCTGCATTTAGACGTCATTGAGTAGTGAGAAAAATTTGTTTTTAATTGCTATTGACATTTTTTGGGATGTCTGTCAGCATCTGAAACAATAAAAATACCGGGCTAGGAGCTGCAATTTGTTTTTCAATTCAGAGTTTTCATTGGAATCCTCAAATTTGGTGTATGTTGTGGTTGTAGAGTGTCTGGTAAATTGTATGTGGAACAGACAAAAACACACTGCATACAACGTTTAAAACCACATCTATAGTGTATTGACTGAGCAAATAAAGGGACTGAATTTTATGTTAATTTTGGTATTCATGGTAAGGAAAATTTTGTGATTTCAAGCTTGGAGTCCAGAGTAAGTTGTTCAACAGCTCAGAGATTGGCAGCAGAAAAACGCTGGATTATAAAATTGGAAACAAATAAACCCAACGGACTAAATGACGTATCGTGAAGATCTCTCTATTGTCAGAAGCCAGAGACTTGTGAGTTGTTTATGGTGGAATGAGCCTGGCCCAGTCTACCATCCATGGTATTCTGGGCCGATTGTAAATTAATCACTATTTGGAATTTTCTTTGGGATTTTCTTTGGGAAAGGAAAGTGTGATTACAGAGATCTTGCGAGCCAGTGTCATGGCCTTGTCCGCTCGACAGCCCCTCTTAAAATATTATTTACTAACTCCTAACCCTAATCCTGTCTCCTCGGGCTGCCTTTAACCTCAAACACTGACGGGAGATAATCTTCTCAACTCCATCACCTCAACTACTGGACTGCTGCTCTCCAAACCACCACCGTGGCCTGTCTGCAAACATCAACTCCACAACAACAGGAAGGTAGCACACTGTGTCAGGGAACCAGAGTGACATCGTTGGCCGTGCCATGGCTTTGACTCTCCATTCCAAACCGCCCAGTCAACGGACGAAGTGGGAAGAGTCATTGAGATTTATTCATTTTCCTAACAAACAAAAAGAGGAGAGAAAAATGATAGTGATGTGATGCAACTGGGAAAACAGACCAAGAAAAGAGGAGGAATGAATGTTATGACAGAAACTGATAAATCATTTGTCAGACAGAGTTTTAGTCAGAAGCTGCAGCTTCTCCTCCTCCTCTCTCTGAGGATGGAGGACCAGAACGGAGCAGAGCTATACTTTCCACAACTCCTCAATGCCTCATGCAGGAAATCAACGCTCAATCAGTCTGATGCTGTCCTCATGTATTTACTGTTCTTCATCTGTGTGCTCACTGTGGTTCTCAACCTGCTCGTCATCATCTCAGTCTCCCACTTCAGGCAGACATAAATTCAGCAAAACTTACAATTCATTGTTTTTATAAGTGTGAACAATTTCATTTACAAGAAAATGTTTGTGTATAAATCACTGCACATCTTGACACCAGACGTATTTTCTGCTTTACTGACAATGTTTTTAAATATTAAATGTCCAGATGTGCCGCATGTAAGACATATCACTGTACATGAATGTCTCATATTACATTAATGTCTTTGCCTCCCTGCAGGCAGCTGCACACACCCACCAACCTCCTCCTCCTCTCTCTGGCTATGTCTGATTTCCTTTTCGGACTTGAGTCAGTGGTAGAAGCACTAACAGCCTGTTGGATTCTTGGTGACCTCCTGTGTTCTCTACATCTTTATTTGATCTCGCTCGCTCGCTCTGCCTCAGTAGGAATCATTGTTCTCATATCAGTCGACCGCTAACTGGCTTTTTGTGACCCTCTGCATTACTCCACCAGAGTCACTGTGACAAGGGTTAAAATGTGTGTTTGTATGCGTTGGGTTGTTTCTTTTCTCTACAATGGTCTACTTTCATATGAATATTTTGCTCAACCAGGTTTGTATAATACCTGCTATGGACAGTGAGTGGTGCTTGTTGAATATATTCTAGCAGTTTTGATGTTGTTTTCTCATATGTTTCTCCAATCACTGTTGTCATCCTTCTGTATGTGGGAGTGTTTGTGACAGCTGTGTCTCAGGCTCGTGCCATGCGCTCTCATGTTGCAGCCGTCACACTCCAACATTCAGCGACTGTAGAGGCCGCCTTACGCGTGTCCAATGGTCCAAAAAGATCCACTTCAGAGATCAATGTATTATAAAAACGTTGCAGATTTATTGAACTTCTGTGTTCTTCAGTACAGCTAATAACAACAGTTCTAAAATCACGTTAATACCTAAACTCCACTGAGCACGGTAAGAAAACTGTGTGCCTTCTATATTATCTATATTGTGCACCAATATTAAGGAATAGTTGACTTAATGTTGGAAACAATTACCAAATCATAGTGAACAATGAAACAGTTGAACCCTCATAAGGTGTAGCAAATGTTTAACAAGTAACAGTACATATCTGAAATCTAACAATGAACACTAGAACTAATTTGAACAATGTAGCTTGAATATCTGAACGGCACAAGAATACCTTTGTAATAACATTGAAACATCAAACATGGCACTACAACCAACTTGAAGATCTTCTATCTTATTTCTTCTTACTTCTGCGTCAGAGGTCTTTAGGACTTGACACACCGTAGGAGAACAGTCTTTACCACTGTCTCATTCTGATTCGTAAAGAAGACTGACCTTGGTTACAGGTCTATCCAGCTCATTGGTTTTGGTCTTGATGCAAACCTGGCGAACCAAACCACTGTTATCCTTTATTACCTCGACGATCTTTCCTATGATCCACGAGTTTCGAGGTGCTGACTCATCAACAATCAACGCGATGTCCCCAGGAACGAAATTTCTCTTAGCATGTGTCCATTTTTGCAGTTTTTGAAGGTTAGGAAGATACTCCTTTATCTATCGTTTCCAAAAGAGATCCGCCATGTACTGAACTTGCCTCCATCTACGACAAGCATATGTCATCTGAAAAGTTCTGGGGAATTGAAGGTTGAGTTCTCAATAGAAGGAGGTGATTTGGTGTCAACGCCTCCAAGTCGCTAGGGTCGTTGGATGCCGCAGTTATCGGCCGACAGTATGGATTCGCTTGCAGAGAAATGTTTGCAGACCCACTTCATTCAGGTGTTGATCCCTTTGGGTAGCATTCAGTATTTTTCTGATGGGGGATTGAACATCCATTTAATGCCACGTTGACTTAACATGCTTTCTATGTTTGACGTGTTCCATTCTTTTATGGACTTTTTAAGCTCCCGTTCAGCTCCCGAAGTTTGTTCCATTATCTGAGCGTATTTCTGTGACCTGACCCCTTCTTGCAATGAAACGTCTCAGAGCATTAATAAAGGAGTCTGTGTCCAGCGACGTTGCCACTTCAATGTGGACTGCTCGAGTAGCCAGGCATGTGAATATAACGCTATATCTTTTTGCAGTTGTTCTTCCTTGTTTTATAGTAAAAGGTCCAAAGTAATCAACACCTGTTCTAGTAAAAGGTGGTTCATCTGGAAAGACTCTGCTGAGTGGGAGGTCTGCCATCTGTTGCCAACCCGTTGCCCCATGCAATCTTCGACAGGTTTTACAGTGAGACAGAATTTTTTTGTTTGCATTTGGAGTCCAGTATCTTTGACGTAAAAAAGACAGAACATGGTTGCGGCCACCATGGCCTACCCTTTCGTGGATTTCCCGTAGCATGAAGTGAGCTATTTTCTGATATTTAGGTAGAATAGCTGGGTGTTTGGACTCCTCTGGCATGGAGGCTCAGGTAAGCCTACCACCTACACGAAGGATTCCATCCAGGAGCAATGGGTTGAGCTTATGTATGTGGCTACTCCGTTTTACTGGTTCTCCTTTTAGCAGAGCCGCTATCTCCTCTGGAAAGTACACTTGTTGACAGTGACGAACTATTTCGGCCTCTGCTTCCTGTAGGGCATCCGCTTTCAAACCTTTGTTGATGAGAGTTAATTTGAATTTCAGCATTTGGATATGAAGCTGTTGATGTTGCTTGGCTACATCCTTCCCATTGCGAGCTAGAATTTCAGCTAGCTCCTTTCTCTTTCTAGAGGAGATTAAGAGTGTTTGTTTTAGTCTAAGTAGCCATGCTACTGCCTTTTTTAGTCATATCCACGATGAGTAGTAATCTATCAAGCCTTGCATTGTATCCGGAAGTTCCTTAGTGACAACGACATTTGCAACGATCCTTCCTTTGACTTCTGGATCAGCTGTTTCTAGTTCTTGCGAAACCTTGTGGTGTCATTGCTGATGTACTTTAACACTGCTGTGCTGTCAGTCCAAAACACAGAATTTTCTAATGGTATCTGCAGTTCCTTCTTTAGCATTCTGTCCACACGTACCGCTAATGTTGCTGCGGTGAGTTCTAAGCGAGGGATAGTTATTGGCCTTAGGGGGGAAACTCTTGCCTTTCCAAACACAAAGGCACATTGAACATCATTTCTTCTGTTTTGTTGAATCAGGTAGGTTACTGTTCCATAGCCCACCTCGCTGGCATCTGAAAAATGATGCAGCTGAGCGGAAATTGGCTGACCAAGTTCTCTGGCTTGAAGCATCGCTGTATTCCAAAATCGCATAACTGTTGTAGACCCTGTACCCATTGGAGCCATCTTTGGGCGAGATGTTCTGGTACGGTCTCATCCCATCCTAATTTCATCCTGCAAAGCTCCTGCATAATATTCCTGGCTGCTAAAATCAGGGTGCTAGTATTCCCAAAGGATCATACACTGAGCTCAACATGGAAAGAATTCCCCTTTTAGTGGGAGGTTTACTTTGGATGGAAATTTTGAACTTGAACTGATCTGACTGTATGCACCATTGCACGCCCAACACCCTCTCCACTGGAAGCGTGTTTTGATCTAAATCCAGGTCCTTTACTTCCTTCGCCTTCTCCTCCTCCGGTATTACCGCCAACACCACTCTATTGTTAGAGATCCATTTATTTAGTCTGAAGCCACCCTTCTTACATACAGCCTTCAGATTTTGGTAGAGGTCTTTGGCTTTGTCAACAGACTTGACTGATTTCAACCAGTCGTCAACATAAAAATTCTGTAACACTGTATTTATTGCACGAGCTTCGAAAAGATGTACGTTATCTTCGGCACATCGCCTGAGAGCATAGCTTGCACAACTAGGCGAAGAAGTAGCTCCAAACAGATGCACTTCCATTCTGAGTTCAACCATTGGCTGACTGGTGTCCCGTCTGGCCACCACAAGAATCTTAGCAAGTCAGCATCTTCTTGCGGAACCTTTACCTGGTGGAACATGGCTTCCACGTCAGCTACTATCGCCACAGGTTCTTGTGAAACCTAGTTAGAACGCCACTTATAGTGCTAGTAAGGTTTGGGCCTTGGAGAAGTTGTTAATTTAATGAGGTGCCCTAATATGATGCCCCACAGTCAAACACTACATGAAGCTTGTGCTTCTTGGGATGATACACTCCATGATGAGCAATATACCAAACTTTTCCATCGCTGCAGCCAAGATCCTTATCCGGAACTTTAGCTGCATATCCTTTAGTGATCATATCCGTCATGAAAGTGATGTACTCCATTCTAAATGAGGGATTCTTGAGAAACTTCCTGAGATTCAGTCATGGCACAATTGCTAGGCATTTTGACATTCAAGTCCTTTGGTGGTAAGTTAATGCAGTAGTGGCGTTTATTATTTTTGCAGATTGCGACACCCTTTACATAAATTGGTGATCTGCCTTAGACGTCCCCTGATCCTAATCTTGAGCTCCTTCAGGAAAGTCATATTTGAATTGTTCCTTCCACAGATTCTCTAGCTTTGCTACAGATATGCGATTTGACAGAACTGTTCTTATTCCCTCTTTTGTTTTACTACAACCACCCTCTCTCAGCGGCCCATTGACTGTCCATCCCAGCCTGGTTCTGACGGCATAAGGCCCCTTATTGAAGCTAGGGATGACTACCTCTGGTTCTAATGCTTCTGCAACCTTAGTCCCAATTAGAAGACCTATGTCAGCCTTGATGTTAGGTATTTTCACTCCGCTAAGATGTGGCCATATGTCTTCTTGACGTGGGATGTTGTTTATGTTCACTGGGATATTGCTTCGTGAAAAAACTTCTTTTAGCTCTATGAAGTTGTCCACATGCAGAGGACTCACTTTCAAATCTGTCACCATGTTGCTAGTGACAACACTACTGTCTCTCACAGTTGTAAGGAAAAGATTGACCTTTTTCCCACGTAGATTTAGTTCATTAAGAGGTTTGTCTTTGCAAAATGTAGCGTTATTGCCTGGATCTAAGAATGCATATGACTGAATTACTTTGTCACCTTTCTTTGCCTTTACATGAACAGGAACTATGGCAAAAATATCATCTGTGTCCCTGGGCCCAGTATCCGATTTCTGATTAAAAACTAGTACTGACAAAACCACTGGAAACTTTCTGTTTGTCACTTTCATCTGTCCTACTTCCTTAACTGCACTATTTTCTTGGTGTTTTATATGCAGCAATGTGGGGTGTGCTTTTGAGCATACCTGACAGTTTAATCTCTCCTGACAGAATTTGCTCATGTGACCCGGTTTCAGACAACTGAAGCATAGGCCATGACTTTTGAGAAAGTTAACCTTCACTTTGTGGTGTGAATTGAGAAGTTTTGCACATTCATTAAAGATATGCTGACCATGGCAGAAAAGACAAGACTCATGCACATGTGGTAAAACTCTTTTTACACCCACTTGTCTTCCTGACTTATTATCAACAGGATTTTTACTTGCCCTTTGCATTTATCTCCAATGTCTCCGTACAAAGGATGCGACGCCTCCTTTGCCATTTTTCTGAATGCCACCAAGTCTTTAGATGCAGCCCTACGGCTGTCCTTCATCTCAACCTCAAGAGCCACACTCCTCCACTTCTCTCTCAGCTTATATAGAAGCTTTAGAATGATGGATCTAATGTTGTGTACGTTATCTAACTCTGCTAGATAGTCTAACTCTGCTACTGCACGTCCACAACTGGTTAGGAAAAGTGCAAATGACTGGAGAGCTTCACTATCTTCAGCTCTAATTCGTTATCCGTCTTGCTTTCAATATTATGGTCAAAGGCCATTATGAAGGGCCTATACTCTAACGGATCCCCAAAAACTCTGCGAAGGTAGAGTATCTGACCTTTGTTGATTAGTCATAGGTTCAGAGACGTAATTCTGGTGCTGTGATGCCTCATGCTTAACATCTGCCCTAGGATATTGCGGACCAGGGTATTGTGCTCTGGCCTGTAGGCTTCCATAAGACCCAGCCCCACATTCTGACTGCGGGTAAGGTGCTCCATACCTGTGCTCCATTTTCTCTGTCTCTGAGTCCTGACCTACCTCTGAACTCCGTACAGGAGCGCCCCATTTCTAGGTCTTCGTTTTTATCACTTTGCTCCACTCGGCACCACTAGGAGCAGTAGAAGCCTCATTTTTCTCCTTCTCGGTGGCTCTAAATCTAGTTTCCAACTCCTCCCTTTTTCCGTAAGCCTTTTTCACACTCTGCTTTAAGATGCAGCTCCTGTTCCATACGCTTAAGTTGTTCTGCCTTAAGTTGTTCTGTCCATAAGTTTTTCTTCTGTTCTAAACCTAAATTCTTGTTCCAACTTGAACCTAAACTCTTGTTCTGTCCTAAGCCTCAGATTCAGCCTTAACCATTTCAAATGCGGCTTTGACTCGTGCTGAAGCTGCTGACGTTGCAGAACCTGACCTGGAAGTGAGCCTAGATTGCTTGGATGTCATAGACACGCTGTCCTCAGGACCTACTTCTGCATTTGCTCTGCACGCCTCCTCGTAGCGCTGTAGCGCTCCATGCACCATTCAGTAACTTTCTCCTTAAAAGCGTTGAAGTCGGCTATGCTAGACTCCAGCCCTGTTGCTGTTCATCATTAGGGTCAATCAACTCTTCAATTAAGACATTTATTCCACGCAACTCACCAAACAGTTGGTGAGCTCCGGAATCAGTGTTGTATTCACTGTCTCAGCGTTACAGTCGTTCTCCATCAGACCAAGTGTCTTTTTCCTTTTTCTGACAACTGCTTCAGTTTAGCCTTTCTTACTTCGAGCAGCCCTTGCAAAGTATTCTTCATGGTCATCTGAATTCGGTTTGCTAGCTCGACAGTTGTATCTGTATCCTCCACGACAACTCTATCCGTATCCTTTCCACTTTCCATCTTTTCGTTAATCCAATCGTTTAGTCCGTGTAAAGAATAGTTTTCTCACTAATTGTAGAGGCTCCCTTACGCGTGTCCAATGGTCCAAAAAGATCGACTTCAGAGATCGATGTATTATAAAAACGTTGCAGATTTATTGAACTTCTGTGTTCTTCAGTACAGCTAATAACAACAGTTCTAAAATCACGTTAATATAATACCTAAACTCCACTGAGCACAGTAAGAAAACTGTGTGCCTACCACAGCCAAACACTGGACTCCAACAATGACTTGTTGCTCCAGTCCATTTCTAACAACCAGAAAAGCAATAGAAACATTGGTTTCCTTGAAAAGCAATACAAACATTGGTTTCCTTGACGATTACTTGCAGGCTTAGAAGGCACTATCTGAGGTTGTACATACATTAGCTACTAGTTGTCTATCTACTGACACAGCATAACTGCAGAAAAGTATATAAGCATAGAACAAACATTTGAGAAAGTTAACATTGGCTCATTCACTCCCTCTTCCCAGTTTTATCTAATTTGACATACTATTTCTCCCCATGTCTGGCTTTATAAGTCCATTTGTATTAAATTTGTATTTGTGGAAGTGTGTGTATTTTTTCTTTCCTGTGTTTGCCTTTGTTATTTAAGTAATTTTTTTGCAAGCCTACCGAAATTAAGTTTAGGCGTTAAACCTCCCTGAGATGGTTAGGGTTTAGGGTTAGGGTTAGGAAATGATAATGGCTAAGGTTAGCGTTAAGCGAGAGACATTGGTGTTGCGGTTTAAGCACTAGTTTCAGAGTATTTAGGGTTAGGCGTTAGTTTCGACTGGAAAAGGTACAGGTCAAGGCTAGTGTAGTTTTAGGGTCAGGCAAGCCATTTAGGAGTTAGTTTAATTTGGGAGACACATCATCATCAGTGACCTCAGGATCATCGGGTGTTTGGCCATTACCACTAGAAACCCTCACCCGAGGACGGCCCGCTGGGGTCGATCAAGTCCCAGGGTGTGTTTCATGGCCAATTACGTGTTAGTGTAGCTCAAGTAGCTAAGGTATTATATTTGGATTAAACACTCCTTTATTTAGGATTATGTACTTATTGGCGGTGTTTAGAATAAGGTTTCGTTTGTAGCCTCTTAACCTTAGGTCGCATGAGTTGGAGGTAGATTTAGAGCATAGTGGGTTCAGAGATGAGTTGAGTTCTACTGATTTGGGTTGCTGGTGCATTCTAGGTCTAGTTGCCGGGCTATATTAAAAGTAGGTATTTACTTATTTATTTTTGGAGCGTTTTACTGTGAGGTCACAAGATGAAGTAAGGGCTAGATTCAGAGCATTTAGAGTTCGGATACCTTTGATTTAAATTTTTGTTTTTGGTTTGTTGGTGAATCTCTATAGTGGTCACATGTGCTATGTGACTGGATGGAGACGTTTTTGTTGATGAGCCTAGGGCCCGGTGCATCCTCGGCCTAGTCACCTAAGCTGGACTAGGGGATGAGTAATTTGGAGGGTGTGAAGAATATGAAGAAGTCCAATTAGAGTAGGGGTTTGGGTCAAATTAAATCGTGTGTAAAGTAAAGTGTTCTGTTGTATGAGTAGGGCTATACCCCATAGAAGCCTTGGCGCGTTTAAGGTCCATGGACCACCACATCCCGCATGCTGTCCAAGTGGACCGGGAGGGCGCATACTTACCCCCTTTTTCAGGTTAATAGATTGGTTGTTGGCACCGTTAGGTTACTCCAATCTGCCCAGACAAGGTTGAAGCTGTTCTATACTTCTTCCCTGTAACCCAGGTTCTGCAAATGATGCAGGCTTTCCCATTAACGCCTGAAGGTCACGTTCCTTATCAAAAGCAGATCGCTGGAGCACGTACAGATGTAATTAGACAAGTCATGCGTCAGCGATCCACGTCGCGTTCTTAAAAGAAATGGCATGACAACAGTGCTACTCCTCCCACGTCCTGACGGGGGCAGTGCTGCGCCTGTCCTCGTTAGTATAGTGGCCAGTATCTCCGCCTGTCACGCGGAAGACCGGGCTTCGATTTCCCGACAGGGGAGGGATGTTTTGTCTTTATCCTGCGAACTTGAATATTCACAAAACCCCAATAGGCATGCAATTTTATGCTCAAGTAAAGAGGCCTCTATTTGCACCACACGACCACCGGCGCTCCTTTTTACTGTGCAGAAATATCTCAGCTGGGAGAGTGTTAGACTGAAAATCTAAAGGTCCCTGGTTCAACCCCAGGGCATTGTGTGGCCTCCTTTGTCCGTGCGATGCTAAGAGGATCCAATCTTGTCATGGTCCTCAATTTATACAGTGTCATTTCAAGGCAGTCTACATAATGAAGATGTAGACAAGCCCTAGGCAGCATTGGAGAGGAATTTTCTGCAGTAGGATGAACTCTCAGTGCTGACTGGAAATCTTCTAAAGGAGACCGTTAGCAAAGTAATCCCTTTACACGTACCGCTCTTTGACTTGTGCTTGCTTTACTGAGCAAGGATTAGTAACATGTGATGGAACCTATTGACTAAGATGGTGTGTGCTGCAAACAGTAAAAGTTCTTAAAATGCGGTTTGGAGGATTTTTTTTTCTCTTACTGCAAAATAGGTACTTTAGTACAGCTAAATGCAAACTCTGCTCATATCGGAGGCTGATTGGTCCAACGCCAATACAGCGAGGTCGATGCAATGGGAGCAGGTGCAAGCTGTTGCAACTATAGGGCTGTTGCTTTATTAAGTATGGATCTACTTTCCTCATAATTCTGTTTTGTCTGTTGACTATGAAAGACTATTCAGCAGTTAGAAAAATTTCCACTTCAGTAGGTGCTCATCTGAAAACGCTTTGAAAAAATTTAATCGGAAAAGCAAAGTTGACTCTGAGTGCTGCCGCTTACAGGACAGGTGGGAACTGCATTATTTTTTCACTGCAAGACAGAACAACCGTGTTTGCCTGATTTGCCAAGAGACTGTGGCTGTTTACAAGGAAGTCAATGTCAAGAGACACTACCAGTAGAGGCGTGCTAACGCCTCGACAAACGAACAGGGAGTGACGCGTTGAAAAATTTAAGAAACTAGAAGCACAGTAGCGCTTTTTTAAAATAGCCCGTGAGTGAACTAGGTCTTACCACCCAATGGATTCGAACATTTGCTAAGAAAATGCTGAGCTTGTTTGGCTCAGCATGTTTTGTGAGAAGACATTCTCTTTTATGAATGTTAACAGGAACCGCGTGTCCTCACCCGTGACATTTTGCACATCAAAACGACTGCCTTTGATCCTGACCTAGCCATACGTGCTGCAGCCCAAGTCTGACTATCTCCCTTCACATTAGCGTAGGCAAGTTATTCGTTTTGGTCATCTGAGATAAATATATTGTAAAAACGTGAGGTAAATTTTTTTGGTTTTGTGTTGGTCACGGGTTAGGGTTAGGATAAAGGGGTATGAATTAGGGGTTAGGAATACGCTGTGTTTCTAGCGCATAACTCGAGAGGGTTTGTTGGACACATCATAGTTAAAACTATGCTTATCTGAGCATTATGCCAAAAATGGTTTTGCAGGAGTCAAAGTTGATCTTGTTTATAGAACCTGATTACAGCCTGAGGTTCATTGAATCAGCAGCATTCCTACCGTTCCCCTTAGTAACCCTGCCCAAAGCGATGGGCTTTGAGGATGCAATGAAGGGGCATTTTCTTCACAAATTCAGCTCAGAGAACCCTTTGGACTATGTAGGCCCATACCCAGGTAAAGAGGGTTATGGCGCTGATCAGATGAGTGTCAAAAATTTATGTTTGGTACATTTTTGGTCGAAGAAGGAGAGGAGGCAGAAGGGTGCGTGGTCAGAGAGAAGGGGAAAGGCAGGAGCTTAGATTTGAGAGTAGGGACTCTTAACGTTGGCACAATGACAGGGAAAGGTAGAGAGCTGGCAGACATGATGGAGAGAAGGAAGGTAGACGTACTGTGTGTGCAAGAGACGAGGTGGAAAGGCAGCAAAGCACGTAGTATTGGAGGAGGATACAAACTGTTCTACCATGGTGTGGATAGGAAGAGAAACGGAGTAGGAGTGATCCTGAAGGGGGAGTTTGTGAACAATGTTCTAGAGGTGAAAAGAGTCTCAGACAGGGTGATGAGCCTAAAGCTAGAAATCGAAGGTGTGATGGTGAACATAGTCAGTGGGTATGCTCCACAAGTTGGCTGTGAGTTAGAAGAGAAAGAGAGATTCTGGAGTGAGTTTGATGAGGTTGTAGAGAGTATCCCTAGAGGAGAGAGAGTAGTTGTTGGAGCAGACTTCAATGGGCATGTTGGTGGGGGGAACAGAGGTGATGAGGAGGTGATGGGCAGGTTTGGTGTAAAGGACAGGAACCAGAAGGACAGATGGTAGTGGACTTTGCTAAGAGGATGGAAATGGCTGTAGTTAACACTTACTTCCAGAAGAGAGAGGAACATAGAGTGACATACAAGAGTGGAGGTAGGAGTACACAGGTGGACTACATCCTATGTAGACGAGGTCATTTGAGAGAGGTTAGTGACTGTAAAGTGGTGGTAGGAGAGAGTGGAGCCAGACAGCACCGCATGGTGGTGGTGTGTAAGATGACTCTGGTGGTCAGGAAGAAGAAGAGAGGAAAGTCAGAAAAGAAGACCAAGTGGTGGAAGCTAAAGAATGAAGAAACTTGTGAGGAATTCAGGAAGAAGTTGAGACAGGCCGTGTGTGGTCAGGAAGAGCTTCCAGATGATTGGGAAACTACAGCAGAGGTAATCAGGGAAACAGGTAGGAAAGTGCTTGGTGTGTCATCTGGTAAAAGGAAAGATGATAAAGACACTTGGTGGTGGAATGAGGAAGTACAGAACTGCATCCAGAATAAGAGGTTAGCTAAAAAGGAAGTGGGATGTAGAAAGGACTGAGGAAAGTAGACAGGAGTACAAGGAAGTGCAGCACAGAGTGAAGAGGGAGGTGGCAAAGGCCAAACAGAAAGCTTACGATGAGCTGTATGACAGGTTAGACACGAAGGAAGGACAGAAGGACTTGTACAGGATAGCCAGACAGAGAGATAGAGATGGGAAAGATGTGCAACAGGTAAGGGTGATTAAAGACAGAGATGGAAAGGTGCCAACAAGCCAGGAGAGTGTGCAGAGAAGATGGAAGGAGTATTTTGAGCAGCTGATGAATGAGGAAAATGACAGGGGAAAGAAGGGAGGAAGATGTGGATGTTGTGGAGCAGGAAATGGGAGAGATTAGAAAGGATGAGGTGAGGAAGGCTCTGAAAGGATGAAGAGCGGAAAGGCTGTTGGCCCTGATGACATACCTGTGGAGGTGTGGAAGTGTCTAGGAGAGACAGCAGTGAACTTTCTGACAGGTCTGTTTAACAGGATTTTAGAGAGTGAGAAGATGCCTGAGGAATGGAGGAGAAGCGTTCTGGTGCCGATCTTTAAGAACAAGGGTGACACGCAGAACTGTAGCAACTACAGAGGATAAAGCTGATGAGCCACACAATGAAGCTGTGGGAAAGAGTAGTGGAGGCCAGGCTTAGGAAGGAGGTGGAGATTTGTGAACAGCAGTATGGTTTCATGCCCCGTAAGAGCACCACTGATGCCATTTTCGCTTTGAGGTTGTTGATGGAAAAGTACAGAGATGGTCAGAAGGAGCTGCATTGTGTCTTTGTGGATTTAGAGAAGGCGTATGACAGGGTGCCGAGGAGGAGCTGTGGTACTGTATGAGGATGTCGGGAGTGGCAGAGAAGTACGTCAGAGTAGTTCAGGACATGTATGAGAGAAGCATGACGGTGGTGAGATGTGCCGAGGTCAGACAGAGGAGTTCAAGGTAGAGGTGGGACTACACCAAGGATCGGCTTTGAGTCCTTTCTTGTTTGCTATGCTTATGGACAGGTTGACAGACGAGGTCAGACAGAAATCTCCCTGGACAATGATGTTTGCAGATGACATTGTGATTTGCAGTGAGAGTAGAGAGCAGGTGGAGGAACAGCTGGAGAGGTGGAGGTTTGCTCTGGAAAGAAGAGGCATGAAAGTCAGTCGTAGTAAGACAGAATACATGTGTGTAAACGAGAGGGATCAGGTAGAAGTGTGAGGTTACAGGGGCTGAGGTGAAGAAGGTGCAGGAGTTTAAGTACTTGGGGTCATCAGTTCAGTGTGATGGAGAGTGTGGAAAAGAGGTGAAGAGGCGAGTGCAGGCAGGTTGGAATGGGTGGAGGGAAAGTGTCAGGAGTGTTGTGTGACAGAAGAGTGTCAGCAAGACTCAAAGGAAAGGTGTACAGGACAGTGGTGAGACCAGCTCTGCTCTATGGGTTAGAGACAGTAGCAGTGAGAAAGAGACAAGAGGCAGAGATGGAAGCAGCAGAGATGAAGATGTTGAGGTTCTCCTTAGGAGTGACAAGGTTGGACAGAATTAGGCAGTTCATCAGAGGGACAGCGCACGTTGCCTGTGTTAGCAACAAAGTCAGAGAGGCCAGATTGAGATGGTTTGGACATGTGCAGAGGAGGGATAGTGATTATATTGGTAGAAGGATGTTGGAGATGGAGCTGCCAGGCAAGAGGGGCGAGAGGGCGACCGAGGAGGAGATATATGGATGTCCTAACAGAGGACATGAGGTTAGCTGGTGTCAGAGAGGAAGATGCTCAGGATAGAGTAAAGTGGAAAAGGATGATTCGCTGTGGCGACCCCTGATGGGAAAAGCCGAAAGAGTAGTAGATTATGATGCTATGAAACAGTGTAGAGTTTGAACACTGTTGATTTAAGTTATCAAGTTAAAAATAAAAATCAAAATACAAGGATATCGTTGTCAGTTTCAGTTGCCCATCATATTAAGAGGTGGTTCTAATTTTTTACTAATGTTATTTTCATAGCATCTGTAAATATGATCCATATCTCCAGTACATATTTACTAGAGGTAACTTATAACCTATATCTTAATAACCAAAGAGTGTTTTAAAATTGTGTTTTTCCTTATTTTGCACAAAATGCCAAAGCTCAGCTTTCTATCCAGGATCTCTACATCACTGCTAAAAAAGGGTCTGAGTAGGAGAAGAAGAGAAGTTTAAAGAGACGGATGTCCTGATGGGATATGCGCAATGTCGTTGAAAGGCCCACTGAGTGTGTTTACAGAGACTTAAATAACCAGGTTACAATCAGCTTTCTCAGTAAAGAAATGGTTTGAGTGTCTGATCAATTGTATCAGTTTGTGTCTCTTCTGCAGAGAACTCAGGACAAATATGAGACAGTGGACATCAGGAACAGAAGCAGCTACATATAATGGGAAGCCAATGGAGAGAAGCTAGAGAAGTATATCATTGTGAGCTGTTGAAGGGCACTGGGACTGCCAGGAGGACAAGTCTGTCAGCCGCACACATTATACAAGAGGAATTAACTGCAGGGCTGTCCATAGAATTAAAGCATACACCAACAGTTTCCATGGCAGAAGGAGTCGTATCCTGTTTTTCCATGGTGTTCCTCTCACTGTTGCTTCACTCTTACTCAATTATTTCCTTCTTCATGGCTTAGGGACTCCAGAGTGCAGGCACCCCTAATCGCCCTTGTCCTCTTTGTCACCGGGAGAATAGTTGAGTGCAAATGAATTAGTGAGTGTTCTCCTCCAACTGGCTCCCCTGACTCCTCGAGGCTTTCGCCCTCCGTCAGTGTCAGGAGAGTTTTTCTCAGGCTCTGGCACCTTATTGCAATGGGTGGTGTGTATCCACGTGGCTCTCTCTGCAACCTTCACTTCCACCGTGTGGGTGGTCAGGAGCACCTGGAATGGTCCATTCCACTTTCTAGACTTGCAGTTTTTGACGAAGTTCCTCACGATCACCCAATCACCAGGTTTGAAGGGATGCAGTGTAGTTTCCACTGGAGATGGGAAAGTTGCTTTCACCTGTTGAGATATCTGAGAAACAGCTGTAGACAGAGATTTACAGTACTGTAACATGTCATTCTCACACAGTGTGGAGGAAGGATGAGGCCTGGTTTCTGGGTTTAGACCAACATATGAAGGATGTGAAAACAGGATTTTGAGCGACTCAACTTACTAGTATGTCTCTCTTTCATCCTCATGTACATCAGGGCCACAGGCAAGGCTTCTGGCCATGTCAAGTCTGTCTCCTCACAACTTTTTTTAAGTTTCTGTTTCAAAACTCCATTGAGTCCTTGAATGGCTCCTCCACTGGCCAGATGATATGCACAGTGTCTTTTAGATTTATTCCCAAGAACTCACTGAAATTATTGCCAGAAAGCCCCAGCGAAGGACTATGTCAGAGAGCAATGCTTTTGCCACTGCACCACTGTTGAATGTTTTCAATTCAACTTTATTTATATAGCGCCAATTTACAACAAAGGTCATCTCAAGGCGCCCATCTGCCTTGACCGGTTGGGGTGAGTGGAAAGTGGAGAGAGAGAAAAGAACAGGACAACAATGTTTTTCAGGAAATACTTGAACCCACTTACTCCACATATCAACCATTGTTTAACAAAATCTTTTCCCTTCTGAAGGAGTAAAATCAATTAAATTGTTAAGTGCAGTACTATGATCAGTTCTGACAAGGTAAATGTTACATGATAATTTAGCAATTATCTGCCCATTCAAATAGAAATGTAATTTCGTTTTCTTTTTCCCCTACAAATGTATTTGCTAGACATGATAAAAAATCATGACATAAAATGTTTCTCACTTTCATATACTTGTTTTACTGGTTAGATGGTGTAGGAGACTCCATTTAGACCCAAAGCTTTTTCCATTTTGACATGATCTGTAACAGTTTTCACATGTGGTTCAGAACAGGTTCTCACTCTAGCCTCTCACTTCAGCAGCTGGTTTCACTGATTGCATAAATGCATGAAATACGTTCAAAGATTGACAAAACGATGCTGCAGGGGCAAGTTTTTATGGAGCCCACTGGCTTAATTGGTCCTCTAGCAGAATCGGTTCCACACTGCATACACATTATGTTTCAAGATCTCAGATGATACTGAGTTTAGGTAAAAATGTAAGATTCATAAAAATAAAGCTGTTTTAAAAGGCTAGTACTGCTTTAAACTAGATCAACCCTAACCCTAACCTTCAAAAATGTCCATCAGCATAACTTTCATTTAATTCTCATTTAGTAGGTACTTCAGCTTCATGTTCCTTTTACAGTATTGCATAACTCATTGGGTTAATGTATGAACATACACCACAGTGTAAATGTCATTACAAAAATATGTACCGTATTTTCGGACCATAAGCCGCTACTTTTTTCCGACGTTTTGAACCATGCGGCTTTTACAGAGATGCGGCTTTTCTATTAATTTTTCTGCAGCCCTCAGATGGGCGCTGTAGATGGAAGTCAGTGCAAACAAAAAAGCGCCAGTTTTTATTCTTAGCGCATGCAACCCAAGACGCACAACAGCAAAATACGGTAATATTTTTACACCCTCACCCCTCATAATGGAAAACACGCGAAGAAATTCCTATGATGCAGCTTTTAATTTGAAGCCATCGATCTGGCTATCCGTGAAAGGAAATCGAGTGTGACAGTGGTTTCAATGCTCAGGAGCAAGATGAATAGCGATTTGTGGTTTCAGTGCGGGAGAATGAAGCGACTTTAATAGTTGCAATTGCGCTTTAACAGTGCGCAGGAAGAAAAAGTGACAGTGGTTTGGTGTTCAGTGGTTTCAGTTCGCAGGAGGAAGAAAAATAAAGCAACTTGGTTTTAGTGCACAGGAGGAAGATTAATAAAACCATGACTTTTCTGTTTTGTGTGATCAGCACTTTTACTGCCGTGTTACAGGCACCATTCAGGTTCAGGTGTATGAATAAACACTTATGGTACAAAATCTTTTGTTGAGCGCAGCAACTCCTGCGTAATTCGTGAAGAATAAGAGACGTCTTCTGCTTTGGCTATGGAACAAGCCGTTTATTTATAACAAGGACGTTTTTGTCGGCTCTGTACATTCAACATGTGTTATACCAGCCACACATACACTTAAACGCACTCTTTACCGTAATGCGGTAAAACAGCGCACAGAACATCCTCATGCCTACTGTGAACAATAAGTAGGAGCGCATACAACAGACATACAGATCTTAACATCTTTCTATGTAAATATTATTTCTCAGCCTGGATATTGGCTTATAGTCCGATAACGGTTTATATGTGACAAAATATATATTTCTTTTAAATTTTAGCGGGTGCGGCTTAAATTTAGGTGCGCTCTATAGTCCAGAATTTACGGTACTTAATAGAAGTCTTAGCTGTTTTTACCTAGTCAAGAATCTTTTTATTCAAGGGAAATTAAAATAAGAGATCAGTTTAAACAAAAACTTTCTAGTGCTATTTAAAAATTCATGTAACAAATACCAGATTACATTATTGGCTATAGATATGTTCCCTAAGCAATACCTGTTTTTTTCAGAATGCTTTTATGATGCCGATGGGTGTCTATCCGGCTCAGATTCAGGCTCACATTTGGTTTGGAATTATGTTGCGTAGCCGACCCACATGCAGTAGCTAGGCGGCAAACTGAGTCCAGACTGGATCTGGCCCAGTGTCACAACCAGGCTCAAAGGCAGGACAAATTCAAGAAAACCACATCATATTTGAACATAGTTTTATTTTAAGTGTCCTAAAATAAAGTACTACCTTTAAACGTTAATCTGCAACATCAGTAGTGTGGTGAATGTATGGATGGGTGCCATAGTAACTAAAATAATACATAAACCAAAGAAAAGCAACTTAAACCAAATAACAAACCATGTGCCCAGGAAGAGAGAGACAACATGGCTGAATCCACCAGCGTATATAGCTGGAGGAGGAGTCAAAACAATTACAACCTCCTGCCAGAAAAAGTCCAAGAACTGCCCACACAAGACAGCCAGACAGGAAGTAAAAAGGCTGTCACAGCCAGATCCAAGTGTTTTATGGCTCACTTCTGGGTTAGAATGATGGCCCTTATCTGGCCAAAGTAGGGCAACCAAGAACAGAGCCGCATCTGGACCTTAACATTCTCACTACTTTCACATGGCTCATATTTGGTTTGGAATGGCATGGTCCTTTACTGGCCCAAATCTGGCGCTGGATAGCAAACTTGTTCTGTCAAATAATAGCTGATCTAGGTTTGCATGTAATAACACATAATCATTAACTTTAGAATTTGTTTTTCAAGGAAAACAAAAAACGAAATCAATTTCTATTATTTAGGTTCAATTATTTATTACTCTCAGTTCTTAAATGTCCGCATTGTTTATCCTAGTACATATTTTGCTGTAAACCAAAACAACAATTAACAGCAGTTTCCATCAAAATTAAATTTTTTTTTAAGATATTTGTATTTAAAAACGAAATTAAACAGCAATTTCCTCAAAATTTCCAGGAGAAACACACAAACTAGGTTTGGTCATTTTAAAACAATGAATAGATTTCTCAACAGGTTTTCTGTATTGTATGAAATGTGTGAATAAAATGAAAACACATTTGGAAAAAAGTAGGACAGTCACTTCAATTCTGTGTGTTTTATGTTATGGTGGGTATTAGTAAGTGTCCATCACATTTGGTGATTCTGTGCAGTAACAGCAGTTCAGCCCTCGAGCTTTCCTCCCTCCATCACGGTAGGAAGCAAGATGCAACCGCCTGTTCAAACAATTTCCAAATTCACATTAACACACTGATACAGAGTGTGCTCTAAAATAGTGCTGTGTGAATATAAAAGAGTTTGGGATTGGACACTGAAACAGTATGAACAGTTTATGGCAGCCTCAACCTCCGTTGCGTGACATGCTAGTTAGTCTGTTTTATTTCACTGCACCTTTAATGTAAACACAATGATACAAACAATGTGATACAACATATGTTGGCTAAAAACAAATAGAGAAAATAAAATCTATAATTTATAGTTGTTATAACATCCTTCATCGCCATTCAGTGGAATGCAGCCTTCCCATTACTTCCTCTCTAATTTATTTTAAGTGCAAGGGATGTGTCATAGCTCATCAAACCTTTGACATTGCTGTCCCCTCTCAATTTTGCCATGTTGATCTGGTAAGGACAAAAAAATTAAATAAGCATATCCTGGGGTTGGAAGGGTAAATTACAATCTAAGTTTAAAGGTTTGCTAGTTAGTTGAAAAACAAGAAGGGCTGCAGCTCTTGGGGATCAGGGTTTCGACCCTGTCCATTTAAGAACCATCATTCAAAACAGAAATTAAAATGAAGCGGAAATGGGATTTGACTGCTCTCACGAGTCAGCAATCTTGTAAGGAGGCCATATATATGACTCAAGATGGCGGCGCGTGCACATCACCGAGGCCGGTGTCTCTCAGTTTCTGCATTTTTGCAGTATTTTTCCTGCTCATCTCGGTCTGTTCATTCAGAACAGTAGTGCATTTACATCGTACCCGATAGGAGCTTCTGGATATTAGTTTCTACATTTCAGACAGTTTTACCAACATTCTTCGAATCAACCCTGAGATCGACCCAGAACACCGAGGCCGCGCACCCTACCCCGGCGGGCGGAAGTGTTTCGAAAGGCGGCGTCGCGACCGTAAACAAAGGGGGGAACGCGGAGGGCTAGAGCTAAGCCAAGGCTAACAGCACACCGGCTATCTTTGCCCAGCATTTTCCTCACTAATATGCGGTCGCTGGTGAACAAAATGGGCGGATTCGACTCAACATCAACCACAGCAAGAGACTCTGGAACTGTAACATCACAATCTTCACGAAACTTGGTTAAATAGCGATGTACCGGACAATGCTATCACGCTAGCTGACCACCATGTGTTCGGGCAGACAGAGCGGCAGATGACTCGGTAAGACCAGAGGAGCAGGACTGTGCATTTATGTTAACAAAGCTTGGTGCACGAACTCTGTCACTCTTGGGAGACACTGCTCAGCTGACCTAGAGTTTCTCATGGTTAAGTGTAGACCATTCTATCTGCCACGGAGTTCACCTCCCACGATTATAACTGTTGTTTACGTCCCTCCCGGCGCTGATGCCAAGCTCGCTATGAAGGAACTTCATACGGCCATCAGCAAACAACAGACTGCTCACCCGGAGGCTGCATTTATTGTTGCTGGAGATTTCAATCACTCCAACCTAAAGGCAGTGCTCCCCAAATTCCACCAAAACATTTTCTGTCACACCAGAGGAAACAAGGCGGCTGGACCATGTATACACAAATATGGCTGAAGCCCTACGCTGTGACCCCCTCCCACCTGGGACAATCAGATCACCTTTCTTTGTTCCTCACCCCCAAGTATTCACCCCTCATCAACCGTGTGAAGCCATCAGTGAGGAACATCAAAGTGTGGCCAGCAGGGGGCTGACTTCACACTCAGGACAGGTTTCAACACACAGACTGGAGTCACGTTTGCTTCCCAGGCCACCAGTGGCTCTCACCGCGGACATAAACAGCTACACTTTCTCTGTTCTGGACTACGTTAATGCCACCAGACAGTGTTACATCCCAGAAGCAGATCACCACATACCCAAATCAGAAGCCATGGATGAACAAGGAGGTGCCCTCCTGCTGAAGGCACGTAATGCTGCCTACAGATCCGGTGGCCAGAGAAGCCTACAGCACTTCCAGGGCAAATCTGAAGAGGGGCATCAAAAGGCCAAGCACTGCTACAAACTAAAGCTAGAGAGGCACTTCTCCAACTTTTGACCCTCGACGCTGTGGCAGGGCATCCAGGCCAGCATCTGGTCACTTGGTGCAGAGATAATAATCTGCTCCTTAACACCAACAAGACCAAGGGCTCATTGTGGACTTCAGGAAGGAGAAAAAGAGGCTCACCTGATCCCATCTATGTTGGGATGGCCGTTGAGCCTGTTTCATCCTTCAAGTTCCTGAGTACCCACATCTCGGAGGACCTGTCGGACCACCAACACCTCCTGCCTAATCAAGAAGGCTCATCAGCGCCTCTTCTTCTTGAGAACACTCAGAAAAACATCTTCCCTCGGCTATCCTGGTGAACTTTACCGCTGCACAATAGAGAGCATCCTAACCAACTGTGTCACAGTCTGGTATGGGAGCTGCTCTGCTGCGGGCGTAAGGCACTGCAGCGGGTAGTGAAAACTGCCCAACGATTCACCCAGGACTCCACTTCCAGCCATTGAGGACATTCAAAGAAACACTGTCGCATTCGAGCACGCAGTATTAAGGAGGACTTCTCTCACCCGCCCACAGACTGTTTTCTCTCCTGCCCCTTCAGGCAGGCGCTAATTTCCCGGACACGAACACCAGACTAAAGGACAGCTTTTTTCCTAGAGCTGTCTCCTTATTGAACTCTGCCCCCACTGACTTCACTGACCTCTGCCACAATCATACACCCCGACATTCTCCCCATAACCATTGCACTATTCAATATTGCACATACTCATTGCACTAGCCTGTATATACTCACCTGTAAACTGCGTCTGTAAAATGTCTGTAAAATAACAAACTGCATATAATATTCATATCTACTTGCATATTCCTGATTACTATAACCACTATATAAGCCTTTCCATCTGTAAATTTCTGCTCTAGTTAACAACAACCTGTAGTATGTTCATAGCATCTGTAAGTATGATCCATAATTTCTTGTGTACATATTTTCTAAAGTAATTTATAACCTATATCCTGCACTTGCTGCTTGCACTTCTGGTTGGGCATAAACTGCATTTCATTGCCTTTAACTTGCACATGTGTAATGACAATAAAGTTGAATCTAATCTAAAAAATCTAAAAAAGTATTGTGGCATTGCAAACCCACGCAGCAAGGACCGCCTGAATCTAAGATTCTAAAAAATACAAAATCTGACATTGCTGGTAACTGGTATTGCCTGCCTAGTTTTGTAGTCAGACACATTTGTACAAACTAAGTTATTATTATGCTTGGTGTGGATGGACTACTTACCAGTGGATTACCAAAGGCTCTTAACTGGATGTGGTCTGGAAAAAATACAGAAAGATGGACAGTATTAATTGTAAAAAGTAACCAGTGAGTGTTCATAAGGTGAATGGTATGTATCTTTAGAACTGGGTCTGACCAGGACAGTTACGAATTGGAGTAGCGTTCAGCGTATATAAATCACAAAATTTATTTTTAAATCATAGTATTATAAAATGATGTTTTCAAACTGCAATATTCATTGCATAATGGAGTGAAAAACAACTGGACTGACAAATAGAATCTAAAATTAAATTAGAAAATTAAAAATAAAGGGAGATTAGATATTGTTCTTTAAAGTACTCCTCAGTATTATGAACCTAGTGTTGCTGCATAATTATCAGTCAGGTAATCAACATACAGGACTGAAGACCATGTCTTATCTAAATAGTTGGAAAAGGCGAATGTATCCTTCTAAAAAGCATTTTTAAAAAACACATACATCTTCTATACAAAGTAAAATTTTCTTATTTAAACAATATACTCCTGTGTTTATAATACAAAGACAGTGTACTCTGTGCCCATAAAGTTAGAATACATTTTTTTGACCTCCTCTTAGCAAATTATGTGTGTCAATGCAATTTATTTTTAAAGGTAAAGATATGCTCTCAAAACTTTATTGATCAATCTCTTTAAAACATATCACAGCGTAAATTAGACCAAAACATACATTTGAAAAATGTCAGACTTAAACAGGGGTTCAAGCCCCAACGGAACAAGGAACAGACTGAACAAGCTGGTCAGAAAACCAGCTCTATCTTGGGTAGGTGTCCACAGTGAGTGAGGTGTCACACCCAGCTGACGTGACATTTTCTAAGACATGTGTGTTACATTTTAGTTTAGTGGACTTTCTGTTGTTGGGGTTTGCAGTTTGTTTTCAATGAACCTTAGCAGCAGATTCCTGCAAAATACCTAGGTTCAGCTAATATGTCCACATAGGTATTGAAAGACACAACACTGACTATGTATAAAACCAAAATAGCATTATCGGAAGGATTTGAACCTGCAGAGACCCCAATGGATTTCTAGTCCATTGCCTTAACACTCAACCACAACAGCACACACTGCCCATGCGATGGCCCTTAGTTCTGCACAGGCTGTGCGTGGCCTGCCATGAGACTTGTGCCTGGCCTCTTAGACAAAAAAAGCAGTCCGCCGGGCTGGAGTCAAGTCTTTCAGCTGTGGTTCTCAATCCTCGTCCTCAAACCCTCTGCTCTGCTTGTTTCCAAGTATGCCTGCCCTTACTTATTGCTGATTTCCTGGATCAGGTGTGTTCCATTTGATCACTTCCTCATCTTTTGTTTCTACTATGAGGGCACCTGCAAGTACACTTTGCTCGTTACTTCTAGCTTGGACTACTATAATTCTCTACTTTCATGCTGCCCCCATCAACTCTCTAAAAGCTTTCAATTAATCCAAAATGCCCAGCCCCATCTTGTTGGGTGTAACAGTCTGTCACTGAAGGAGCTGTACAGAGACGACACTGAGTCATCAGGGTGGGAGGCGTTCTTCCAGCATGGATGATGCCTGTAGCTACCATCCTTCTTTCTCCCACCTCCTGCACTGAGTCTAGGGGCATCCCCAAAGCAGGCTGTCCTTCCTGATCAACTTCTCCAGTCTTTCTCAGTCTGCCATTGTAATGCTCTGCACCCAGAAGACCACACCATAGAAGATGGCTGAGGCCACCACAGAGTTATAAAGGTCTTCAGTAGTGCTCCCTGCAATAGGCCTTAGTCTCCTCAGCAGATATAGTCTGCTCTGTCCTTCCTTGTAAGAGTAAATCAGTGTTGGGAGACCAGTCAAACTTATAATCTGGGTGAACACCCTGATATTTGTATGAATCCACTCTCCAATGTCCATTTCCCTGGAGGTTCACCAGTGGAAGGAGTGGGGTGTAAGCAGCTGTGGAAGTCAGCACTAGCTCTTTGGTTTTCCAGCGTTGATCTACAGATGGCTCCACTGCGAGTCCTTGTTACCAGACAGCCATATCCATCTCACAGTCTTGAGCCCTCACATACTGCAGTCGGTTTGAGAGGGTAGTCCAATATCCAGGTACACAGATGTAGTATCCAGAGACAGAGTTTGGAATTCAACCTCCATGTTGAAAACTAGGGGAGGTAGACAGACCTGGCAATAAATTTTCTTTAACAAAGGAATTCACCAGTAATCCTCCCTAGGACCAGATAACACCAAGATAACTGAGTAAAAGTAAACAAATCACATCTGGCTTAAAATACAAATTGACACTCATGCAATTAGCATAAATGTTGCTGTGAGTTTTTCATTTACCACACCAAAGACTGTCTCTAACTCATGCAAATCTTCTTCTTATCAAGATGGTACCAGCTCTCTGGAAAGGAATGTGCAAAACAACCATAAAGCTTGGGGTGCAAAACCACTTGAGACAGAAGACTTTGTTTTTCCATTCAAACCCCAAAACAGGGGACAAATCAGCTATCAACTCATCAAACTCATTGTGTTCAGAAACCATTTGGAACCATTGACATGATACCATCCTTTCTACTACAAGAAATGACGGAAGTTATAAAATAAGTTTTTAATTCACAATGGCGTGATAGAGTAGCGCGCGCGACATTTTTTCATCCTTGAGTGGAAATTATAAGTGCATCCCCAGAGGTATTCGTCTACTATAAAACTTGAGGTGTGAAACCCTTGAGACAGAAAGACCCCCAAAACAGGGACAAATCAGCTATCAAGCTTCATAAAACTCACTGTGTTCAGAAGCAAATTTGGAACAATTTGACATGATACTGTCCTTTCGACAAAGTAGAGTTCTTAAAAATAAAGTTTTAATTCAGAATGGCGTGAGAGAACATGGCGCGAAACATTTGCCATCCTTGTGGAAAATATAAGTGCATCCTAGAAGTTACTTGTCTATAGAAAAAGTGCATACGGTATTAATTTGTTGTCTGAAAGTTAAAAACACAATGTCATATTCTTCTGTTAATTCTGTATACTGTATTAATTCTGTACACATGCATAATACATATCATGCATGCCTTGTATCTTTTTACCGGCTTAGCCGTAAACGTAATCATGTCATGTTATATTAATTCTTCGCTACGATGTCCAGATAATGCATGACTGAATTCCTAATTGTTGTTGTGTGTTCTTACTGTGTATTAATAGGTATTAGACAAGCTAATTTTCCATGTAATAATCATTGGATTCCATCTATTCATCTATTAAGAACTCTCACATGTATGTTAAAATGAGACCGCAGCATTACCGCAACTGTACATGCAGCAATAATGTTACTTTAAGCATTTTAACCTCCATAAGATTTGCGGGGAACAATTGTAAAAAATGTTGCTTTGTTTTATAGTATAAGATTTTTGGGCGATGAAAGAGAAATCTGTTGACTTTGTGTGATTAAACTGAACCGAGTTTAATGTGATCTAGAGGGGACTACTCTGCCCTGCGCAGTAAATTAGAATTTAGCTTAGCGGCGCCTCATAATCTTAGCGGCCCATGGTATAAAATACCAAATGCCTCGCTCTATTTTTATGGAGAAAGTCTGGTGTTTTGTACAGCCGATAAACCAATGGAGCCTTTCTGAGGAATTTCTTTCTAGGAGTTTTCTAAATATAATTTCCGTTACTTAGGGGAAAATGTACTAGACTCTTTTCCTCTTGCCAAAATTATCACACACACTTGCATACCTGGTCCACTTATCTGTTTACTTAGAATTGATTATTTCATGTTTTGCTGTCTATTCATTTATTCCATATATCCATATGCATACTCACATTTATCTATATTCTCTGTAGTTGTAGATTCATAAATAATTTAGAAGAACTGGTTCTGTGTTCGTCTTTCTTCAGAGAAACAGACAAAGTAACCCAGACTGATCTTGGGTTAAAATCTATTGTTTGTTACTGTGGACCATTGGTGGATCAGGTAATATTTTTATCATAGCTTGGTTCAACTTAGAAGACCTGGTACCCCCATTTCGAAGAAAATTAATGCTTTTGCCGGCGGCTGGTGAAATCTATTGAAGAACACAGGTAAGTTGTTCACCCACTCCTGATCCCCCTCCACCTGAAAGCTGGGCTCCAGACCAGTAATGGTTATGAGCCCCCTTCACACCCTGCTGACGTTGTTCTGTTGTTCTGCAGCTGGTCCTCCATCTTCCTCTTGTAGCACGCCTTTCCTTTCCTGATCTTCCTACTCAGGTCTTTCTGCACAGGTCTAAGCTGTTCCTTGTTACCTGATTTAACAGCTTTCTTGCTTCTTTAGGAGAGCCATTATGTCAGGGTTAATGCATGGCTCGTAATTGGAAAAGCACCGTATAGTTGGTGCAGTGGGGTTAAGCAGATAAGCAGAAGGGCATTTGGACTCTGGGTCAGGAGCCTGTTAACAACTGGGTGCAGGACGTCACATGGTGTTTCGCCATTAGCCGAAGGAAGAATCTTCGTAGCTATCGCGATAACATGCAACGATTCCCTGGGCAGGTAAAAGGGCCACATGCTGACGCCTAACAGCTCAATTTCCCCACTACATATCTGCAACATCTGTTATTCACAAATTCAATTCAATTCCACTTTTTTATATTGTGCCAGTCTGTGCCAATTTACAACACCAAAAGAAACTTTAAACAATAAAGACTTTATTAGCAATGTTCTCTGCTTGTCTGTAGAGTTGCATACATTGTGTTTTTCAATGGCTAGTATGGGGATTGAACTCATGACACAAATGGGTTATTAGCAGGTGAGCGTT